>CAUYLG010008545.1:0-17652 GCA_963573385.1 Cacajao melanocephalus | reverse complement strand
GAGTATCACCATAATGAAGAATCTATATCAACTAATGGGCAAAACAGCCAGCTAGTATTAAATGACAATATTAAACTCACATATATTAATATTAATCCTAAATTTAAATGGATTAAATGCCCCAATCAAAGACACAGACAGGCAAATTGAAGAAAAAGTCAAAACACATTGATATGCTGTATCCAGACCTATCTCACATGCAAGGACACACAAAGATTCAAAACAAAGGGATGGAGGAAGATTCACCAATCAAATGGAGAGCAAAAAAAAAAAAAAAAAAAAAAGCAGGGGTTGTAATTTTCGTCTATGACAGAACAGACTTTAATAGTAATAAAGACTAAAAGAAACAAAGAAGGACATTACATAATGGTAAAAGGATCAATGCAACAAGAAGAGCTAATGATCATAAATATATATGCACCCAATACAGGAGCACCAAGATACATAAGACAAGTTCTAAATGACTTATGAAGAGACTTAGACTCCCGCACAATAACAGCGGGAGACTCTAACATCACATTGTTAACATTAGACAGATCAACGAGATAGAAACTCAACAAGGACATTTATGACTTGAACTCAGACTTGGAACAAGTAAACTCAATAAATATTTATAGAATTCTCCACCCCAGATGCACAAAACATATATTTTTCTCAGTTTCATATTACACCTATTCTAAAAGTGACCACATAATTGGAAGTAAATTTTTCTTCAGCAATTGCATAGCATTTCACAGATTTAAATGAAATATTAGTTGGCTGTTTGTTATTTTCTTCCCTTATTCCTTCCTGTCTCCGTTGTTAAGCACAATTATTGGCATAAAAGAGGTCTTTAATACCTACTTTTAGATTGCATTCCACCCTGGGCAATAGAGCAAGACTCCTGTTCTCTCTCCCCCTTTCTCTTCCTCTTTCTTTCTTTCATTAAAAAAAAAAAAGAAAAAAAAGAAAAAAAAAGATATCAAAAGTCTCATGTCACTTTTAACTCAAATGTTTTCTAAAATATTTACTACATCATTGTAAGTGTTGTTATTACTAATAATAACTTTGATCTGCATGAGCATTATTGTTTTCTTTTCTTTCTTTTTTGTTTTTTAAAGATGGGGTTTCACCATGTTGGTCAGGCTGGTCTTGAACTCATGACCTCAGGTGATCTGCCGATGTTGGCCTCCAAAGTGCTTGGATTACAGGCGTGAGCCACCACGCCCGGCCAAGCATTATTGTTTTCAAAGCATTTAACAAATACTATCTCACTCTTTTCCCAGCTCTGTAGAGTAGACAATATTATCTCCGTTTTACAGATCATAGGCTTATTGAGGCTATGCAACTTGTTAAAGATTGCCCAACTATTAGGTGGCAGAAATGGTATATAAACAGACTTATTTTAACTTATCATTTATTCTTCCGTTTTCATTATTTCATTCCTCTGAATTGGGATTTTTCTCTCATCTCACCTGTCCTGTTTGACAGATTGTAAATGAATAACTACTCTCCCATGAATTTACTGATTTTGTCACCTAGGTTTAGATCAATCAACTCTAAAAGAGTCACTTATTCAAGTTGCCGAAAGTGCCTATTGTCCCCCGTATTTACTTCCCCTGCATTCCACAGTAATAGTAATGTTTAGCCAGACAAATGGCCACCTGAGAAAAAAGTTCATTTCCTAGCCTACTTGTCAGGTGGGTATGGCCCTGCGATAAGGGTAGTGATGCTGACAGCTCTTAGGAACCTTCCTTCAAATCTGCCTTCTATGCTCCTTTTTTGTCACTTCCTTTATCCTGCTTTCTGGAGCAGGAATTCTGCCTCTTATAATGAGAATTAGGGCTCTACCCAAGGAATGTCATCAGGGTGGTGAGCTAGAAAAAGGCTCCTGGATCCAAGGCCAGAAATGGTGGCTCATGCTTGCAATCCCAGCACTTTGGGAGGCCAAGATGGGTGGATCACCTGAGGTTGGGAGTTTGAGACCAGCCTGACCAACATGGTGAAACCCCATCTCTTAAAAAAAAAAAAAAAAAAACCTCCTGGGTCCAAATGACTTCATGATGGGGCAGAGCTACCGTATCTGTCCAGACTGTAAAAGCCACTGGATGTTTTTATTTGTTTAAGACACGGTGTGTCTCTTTGTCACCCAGGCTGGAAAGCACTGGCTATTTACAGGCACAATCTTAGTGCTTTGCAGCCTCCACCTCCCAGGCTCAAGAGATCTTCTCACCTAAGCCTCCTGAGTAGCTGTAACTACAAGTGCAGACCACCACGTCCAGCTAGGCCACTTTGACTTGGCCAATCACAACCTAATGTACACATTCAATATCTGTCTGCAGATCCTACCTAAACTGTCTTGCAGTTGAGTGAGACTGATCGTTCACCCCACATCCAGAGGTAGGCCCTGATTGCTTTAGGGCCTCTCAGGGTGATTTCAATGTATGGCGTAGGGCCATAGTCGTCAGTTCAATAATGAGCTTCTAAACCAGTCAATTTGTAGCCTTCCCCTTGCCCCAGTGGCTGGTTTCCTAAGATACACATCATGGGAGGTTTGGGAGAGGAACCCTCTCTTAGGGAAGGATGTAGCCCAAATGTAAACATGAAAGCATGTAGCTTTAGAGAAATCAGGCTGAGGACATGGCTGGCTGCTGGAGGAAGGTAGAAATAAAAGAATTGTGGGCGTTTTCCTTCAGATTAGACCAACCTTAAAACCTGCCTAACTTGAGGTATTTTTAGGAGAACGAGCCAACAATCATCCAGTTATATTGTTTAAGCAAATTTGAATTGAGTTTTCTGTTAATTGTATCCAAAGTCATCTAACTGATATACCTTCCAGTGGCTTTAGGATAACATCAATGTTTAATAATGTAGATTGACATTTCTAGGGTAGTGTTTCTTTGTTTTTGGACAAGTTTGAACACAACTGTACTGGATTCCCATTTTATTCAGTATGTGATCACCTTTTGCTATCTTTTGTGTGTGTGTGTGTAAATGGTGTGTGAGTGGGGTCTCACTCTGTCACCCAGGCTGGAGTGCAGTGGCACAATCATGGCTCACTGCCGCCTTGACCTCCTGGACTCAAGGCCTCATCTCAGCTTTCAAGTAGCTGGGACTATAGGAATGTGCCACCATGCCTGGATAATTTTTTAAGAGTTTTTTTGTAGATATATGGTCTCACTGTGGTGTCCAGGCTAGTCTTGAACTCCTGGGCTCAAGTGATCCTCCTGCCTCGGCCTCCCAAAGTCGGGATTACAGGTGTAAGCCGCCACACCCAGTCTTACTTATTTTCATGTTCAAATTGTCCCAATTTAACATAACTTTTTCACACAGTTTGTCTCATTGCTTTATTCTCTGATTTTATTTTTTAAATCTTGAAGGATGGTTTTGCAAAGGCTGCAATGGATGTGTTAAAATCCAAATGTGAAGCTTACCCTTTCTGGAAAATCACTCCTTGATTTTCTTACACTGTGTCATTTCTCTACCTTTTTCTTTGACCATTTTTCAAATTGTTTCTGTACTGACTCCCTTCACAAATTTGTTTTCTTCTCCAGCTCCTGAAAAGTGCTAGTTTTTTGGTTTTGTTTTTTACATTTTATTTTAAAAATTGATTTTCAAAAAAATATTTTTATTTAAGAGTTTTTTGTATGTTCTTCCGATGAAAAAAGTTATTTCTTTAATCGACAAATAAATGTTGTATATATTTATGGTGTACAGTATGATTTGAAATATATATGCATCGTGGAATGGCTAAATTGGGCTAATTAATACATGCATTACTCATGCACATCATTTTCTTGTGAGAACTTTGAAAATCGGCTTTCTTAGCAACCTTCAAATATGCAATATAGTATTATTAATTATAGTCACTGTTCTCTGCAGTAGATTCCCCGAACTTTTTCACCTTGCATTTGAAAGTTTGTGCCCTCTGATCAACATTTCCCTCCCCAACTCTGGCAATCATCACTCTACATTCTTGTTTCTCTGGGTTCCAATATTTTAGAGTCCACATATGAATGAGATCATGTGGTATTTCTTTTTCTGCCTGACTTATTTCACTTAACATAATGTCTTCCAGGTAAACCCACGCTGTTGCAAATGACAGAGCTTAGTTCTTGACCCACAGATTTAATGCAAAGTCTTTCTCAGAGGTGTCACCCTCTCACAACTTCAAATAATCACCTTTGCAATTGTCTCCAATCCTCACTGGGTTTCAGGCCTCCATTTCCAACTCCACTAGGAGGCACTGTAGCCATCTAAAGGCAGTATACCTTGAACTGAAATCTTTTATCTAAAATTATTCATAGCTGTTCCAAGTTTTTCTGTTCTTACCTAAGCATGTCATTCTCTCAGTCTCTCAATTTTAAAACTTTGAAGTCATTCTTATCTTCTACTTTTCCTTTTTACTGCATTTAGCCCATAAGCAAAGTGTAGTTTCTTCTATAAAGTTTTCAAGGACCACTACTAGGGCATAGCCCTTTACAATCTCACATTTGAATAACTGTGTTTATTTTTTAACTTGTCATTTTATCTACCCTTCCAATTCATTTTATATGTGAATTATGAAAAACCGCCCTGCTGAGAACCTTTAAAGACTCCTTAAAACTCTTATCCTAGCACTTAAACCCTCTCAAACTGGTTCTTTAGTCAGCTCTCCAAACCCATCTCCCCCTACTTGTTTACATCAACTGGACAAAGCGGTGTACCAGTTTCTTCCCAAATGCTTGTTTGCCCATCTTCTTTGCTCACATCTTTTGAAATGCCTTCTGTGAGGGAGGGAGGCAGGGAGAAAAGAAAGAACAAAAAAAATTATAATAATAAAAGAAATGCCTTCTGTCCTCTTATATGTTGTTTAATCTTATTTCTTTTTCAATTATTATTACTATTATTTTTTGAGACAGGGTCTAGTGTCTCGCTCTGTCACCCAGGCTGGAGTACAGTAGCGTGATCTCAGTTCGCTGTAACCTCTGTCTCCCAGGCTCAAGCCATCGTCCCACCTCAGCCTCTCGAGTAGCTGGGACAACAGGACTGTGCAATGCTAATTTTCACAACCGGCTAATTTTTGTAATTTTTGTAGAGATGGAATTTCACCATGTTGCTCAGGCTGGTCTCAGACTCCTGAACTCAAGCGATCTGCCCATCCTAGCCTCCCAAAGTGCTGGAATTACAGGTGTGAGCCACCACGTGCCTAACCTGATCTAGTTTTCAAAGCTCAGCTCAGGTCTTACTTCCTTGAAGAAAGTTTCTTTGTTTTTCTTTTCTTTTCTCTTTTTTTTTTTTTTTTTTTTTTTTGAGACAGGGTCTCGCTGCCACACCCAGGCTGGAGTGCAATGGTGTGATCTGGCTCACTTCATCCTCCATTTCCCCGCAATTCTCCTGCCTCAACCTCCCAAGTAGCTGGGATTACAGGTGCGTGCCACCACTCCTGGCTACGTTTTGTATTTTTAGTAGAGTCAGGGTTTCACTATATTGGCAAGGCTGGTCTCAAACTCCTAACCTCAAGTGATCTGCCTGCCTAGGCCTCCCAAAGTACTGGGATTACAGGCATAAACCACCACACCCAGCCTCGAAGAAATAGTTTCTAAGGTGGTAAGATGGGGGTCCCCTCTCCACTTTTTCCCTTTCTTTTCCTAGAGTCAACCTAATTGAAGACACCCAGGCATTTAGCAAACCTTCCAGCAAATGCAGGAAACACCTACAGGATGTTTAACCTTACCTGTTAAAATCATCTGATTATTTTATAGACACCACAACCTGAGGGCAGACCACTAAGAAGGTCTCTTTTTTCTCCTTCTACCTTGAGCTTCCAGTATTGGAAACCCCAACCCCATCTGGAAGAAACAGACCAGGTCCAAAGACTGACAGTCATCACCAGGAGCAATGGGTCCCTGGAGTCAAGAGAAAGAGAGGTTAATGAGAGAGAGAGAGAGAGGAGAGAGAGAGAGGAGGGAAAGAGAGACTGACTACAGGGGAGAATACTTCTCTGCTATGGGGATGGAAGAAAGAGAGGTTGAGACCTGGCCCCAGTGAGAGAATCTGGGGGAGTAGAAACTGCTAGAGGAAACAGAGGAATTACTCCTGTATCTCCAGTGCTAGAAGCAAAAGATTGTTTTGTACATTCTTTCAGACTATGTGAACTTGCCCTACTTGGTAAGGTCAGGTAGTAAGACTACTTGGGGACAAGGACAGAACTATTCCCTCCTGTTTTAGAATATGAATAGAATGTATCAGTCAGGGTGCTGGCTAGAAATAGACGACACATTTAATGGGTTTCACCAAAGAGTTTAATAAAGGGACTATTTTCAGAGGGGTAGGTAGGATTGAGGGACCTGTCAAAAGGCTAGTAAAGTACCCAGGGATTAATGACAGCTAAAATCTATTAGCACTGCAGGCCTGAAGAGGCAAGGGAAAGGTGCAATATCACCAGAGGCTGGGCAGCTGGAGCCACGAAAAGGAGAAAACCTGGCAGAGAACCTATCCCTTCTCTGTGGCCACAGAAGGTGGTAGGAAACCAATTCCTCTTTCCCTCTTTCCATTACTAGGAGTAGTGCTTCTCTTTGACCATTCCCAATAAGAAGCCACAGAATAAGGGAGCACAGGGCATGTAGTTCTTGGAAACCATCCCTGAAAGGTACAGAGAAGAGCAGAGGAAAGGCAGATGATGGATCTGTGGTGAGAGGATAAACGCAGCATACGTAGTACACTGCAGTTATAATAGTGATTGCTCTATACTCTGAATCCCATAGCACTTATTGCTAAAACCCTCATTCCAATCTTCGATCATCTCCTGAGTGCTTCCCAAAAGTACTAGATGCTTGGGGATGATACACAAATTAACCAGACACAGCCCCTTTAGGAGCTCAAATCTGGTGGAGAACCTTTGGACACAGAATTTGCTGATTTATATTGTGTTTTATCTTTTTTAGTGGATGCAGTGGGTTGGATTTTTTTAGACTGCAAGATCAGAGATGTGTTCAAGTCTTATGTGATGGGAGTTCTACATCAGGCTCCACATACAACTAGAATCTTAGTCCACATACTGTGGCAAATGTAGTGACTCCACAACAGGGTTTGTAACTATAACATCTGACTCTGATGATGGTGGCACTCTGCTTCCTACTTTTGTCTGACTCCCATTCTTGTAACCTTTCTCTGCCTGCTCACTGCTGACACTCTTTGTATGTCTCACTTTCAGATTCCCTGAAAGAGGATGAAATTGGGCCAGTTTATCCTTCTCTGTCCCTATTGGGCAGAGTGCTTATACAAGCCACCTTAAACAGCAATGCTTTGCTTTACATTCAGTCTATAGATGCGCAGCTGTGTCCTGAGTAGCCAGATCACATGAGAAAGGTACAGCAGTTGTCATGAACATCTGTCATTCACAGCTGCCCAAAATTTCCCAGTCTCTCCTCGTTATCATAATTCCTCAGAAGAAATCCTGCCTTCTCAATGTAGAACCCAAAACTCCCTTTCCAAGATTTCCTTCTTGTTAGGGTGCATATGTGTGATGTAGATTCTGCTAACTAGATTCAAGTGTTTGTTTCAAGATGGAGTTAGATGCGGAAGGAGGGAGAGTACAGGGCCTGCATTTTGCAGGTGCAGATCCTGGCAAAGATGGTGTGGTTCTGGAGCTGGTGAAGTGAACCAAAATGAAGGAAGCAATGGGCATTCACATCTGCACTTACTCTGTATCCCAGTTCCAACAACTTTTTGTTTCCCTGAGGATGAGGACTTCATGGAGAGAAAGGGCCATCAGAATAGTTGCTGACATCTTGCAGCCAGAGAAAATGTTTCAAAATGCAAATTGGTTAATTACCCTCCAAAGGCTTTCCTGTGCCTCTGCTATAGCCAGGAAAAGACAGGAGTGAGCCCTCCTGTTGTTCTAGGAAGAAGATGAGACACAGGTAAGGCAGGTCCCAGTGCATAGCTAGGGCCAGGCTATATCAAGTGACTTCCAGCTGACACTGAGCTTGCCCAGCCCAGTCATATCAGCTGACCCCCTGCTGACCCCAAAACACATGAACAAGTCAAGCTGAGATTAGAAGAGCTGCCTAGCTTAGCCCAGATCAGCTGACCCCCCAGACAACCCTGGGACACATGAGCAAGGCTAGCTGAGGTCAGCAAATGTACTCATCCCTACCTAGTTAAAATCAACCAACCCCCAGCTGAGCCACAGTTTCATTGTTAACGAGATAGAGCTACTCATTGAACTGGACCAGTTCTGGCTCCAGGACCAGGTGCCACATTGAAAAGATGCTCAGGTGGCCCAATACTCTTGCCTTTGTGAGAGGAGCTCCCTCCAGCACTCAATACCCTCTCAGATTGTTATTTTGAACAGCAGCAACCTGAAGGGCTTCTGTGTCATCAAACATTTCACCACCACACGCAGGAATCATGCGAAAATAATTCTTTCCTTGCTCACAGTTAGACTCCACATTCTAGAAATGTGAAGACTTTGGAAGTATCACTTGCTTTGTCCTTAGCTTTTTTTTTTTTTTTGAGTCAGAGTCTTACCATGTCACCCAAGTTGGAGTGCAATGGCACAATCTCGGCTCACTGCAACCTCCATCTCCTGGGTTCAAACAATTCTCCTGCCTCAGCCTCCCGAGTAGCTTGGATTACAGGCACCCGCCACCATGCCCAGCTAATTTTTGTATTTTTGGTAGAGACAAGATTTCACCATGTTGGCCAGGCTGGCCTCCCTTGGCCTCCCAAAGTGCTGGAATTACAGGTGTGAGACACTGCACCTGGCCCATCCTTAGCTTTTTAAAGTTAAAAGTAGTGAAGTAAGTTGAAACCTTTTGTCTGATCCTCTCTGACTCCTCTAGTAAATTACCCTATTCACATTCAGAAGTTAGACAAAAATCAAGGAGAGAGCTGAGAATGGGGAGTTTTCTGTGACCTTTGTGGCCAGAATAAAGCCCTCGTGGCCTCGGAATGAAATATGTACTCAGGAGAGGAAGAGCTGTTGGCCAGTGTTTTATGGGCTCCCCTTCCCTGCTTCCATTGAGGTTCGTGCCTGTTGCCAGCTACTGGTTTGGTTCTAGGTGCAATGCTCGCTGGTGCTCTCTGCATCTGATGTGGCTGGCAGTGTCCTGGCAACCTGAGGGGTCCAGAGTGATGATGATGATGCTTTGTGTCACACCTGTCCTAGGGACACTGTGCCAGGTGGTGGCGGCATAACCAGGGACCTCATCCCTGCCAGGTCCTCACAGATTGCTGGTAGAAAGTGGTGGTATTCATAGTCATATATCTAATTATTAGAAGTTTACTTACTGAAAGTAGAGACAAAGAACTGGCCACTTTCGCCCTACAGGAGAAAGACATCAAATTTTTTACAATCTTAACCTTATTCAGAAGAATTTTAAAAAGGCTACATGTGGCAGGGTGTGGTGGCTCACGCCTGTAATCCCAATACTTTGGGAGGCTGAGGCAGGTGGATTATCTGAGGCCAGGAGTTCAAGACCAGCCTAGCCAACATTGTAAAACTGCATCTCTACTAAAAATACAAAAATTAGCCAGACCTGGCGGCGGGAGCCTCTAATCCCATGTACTCGGGAGTCTGAGACAGGATAATCCCTTGAACCCAGGAGATGGAGGTTGCAGGGAGCCAAGATTGTGCCACTGCACTTTAGCCTGGGTGAGAAAGAGAGAAAGAGAGGAAGGAAGAAAGGAAGGAAAGGAGGGAGGGAGGGAAGAAGGAGGGAGCTAAATACTGTATAATTCCAAGTATGTGACATTCTAGAAAAGGCAAAATTTTGGAGATAGTAAAAACATGAGTGGTTACAATGGATTAGGGGAAAGGGGTGTGAATAAGCAGGGCACAGAGGATTTTTAGGGCAGTGAGACTTCTGTACAATACTGCAATGGTGGATACATGCCATTAAACATTTTTCAAAACCCAAAGAATGTATAACACCAAGAGTGAATCTTAATGTAAACTATGGACCTTGGGTGATAATGATGTATTAGTGTAGGTTCATCAGTTGTAAGAAATATAAAACTGTAGTGTGGGATGTTGATTGTGGTGGAGGTTGTGCATATTTGGGAACAGGTGAGTATGTGGGAACTCTCTGTATTTTCTGCTTAATTTCACTGTGAACCTAAAAACAGCACTAAAAAATAAGGTCATTGTAATTTTTTAAAATCTGAAACTTACACTAAAGTTGCAAGTGTAATACAGAAACCTTTAAAAACAAAGTATTGGCCAGGAGCAGTGGCTCACGCCTGTTAACAACAGCACTTTGGAAGGCTGAGGCAGGTGGATCACTTGAGGTCAGGAGTTCAAGACTAGCCTGGCCAACATGGTGAAACCTCGTCTCTACTAGAAATACAAAAATTAGCCAGGCATGGTGGCACATGCCTGTAATCCCAGCTGCTCAGGAGGTTGAGACAGGAGAATTGCTTGAGCCAGGGAGGCAGAAGTTGCAGTGAGCCGAGATTACATCACTGCACTCTAGCCTGGGTGACAGAGTGAGACTCTGTCTCAAAAAAACAAAACAAAACAAAACAAAAAAACACCACAAATACAAAAATAAACTATTTGGGAGTAATTTGTCAATGTGATGCCCTATCACTTACCCCCAAATATTTTAGGGGTTTATGTGGAACACTCTCCTATTTAATCACAAAAACTCAGGGAATTAACATTGGTAATTAGTGGTATCTAATCCTGAAACCTCATTAAATTTCATCAGTGGTCCCAGTAATAAAGCAAAATGAATCAACTTCAAGAAGGAAAAAAAGGAATTGAGACAGTTTGAATAATTTTAATGAAGTCACATTTGAGAACAAATGATCAAAAATAGAAAAACTGGAGGCCATTAATAAAGAGCTGGAAATTTCCAGCTCTTTTCTTGGCTTAAAATAAAGAGTTTGAGAAAAGGACTGATAGAAGAGAAATCTGAACATTTAAAACAAATTGAGCTATGACTGACATTAAAAGAAAGATTCAGTCTTTAGAACATGCATCAAAACACATACAACTTCAAGTAGCTGCAACCAGCTTTCAAAATACATGACAAGAATGAAACAGCTTTCAAAATACACGACAAGAATGAAAACAAATTCAGAATCACTAAAAGATGCTTTGGATGAAAATTCGGGCTTTCAATAAAACATAAAGGTCTGGATGCGGTGGCATTCATTGTTAACAGTGTAATTCCATAATCCCAGCACTTTGGGAGGGTGAGACGGATGGATCACTTCAGGCCAGGAGTTCGAGACCAGCCTGGCCAACATAGCGAAACCCCATCTCTACCAAAAAATAATAATAATAATTAGCCAGGCGTGGTGGTGCATGCCTGTAGTCCTGGCTACTTAGCAGGCTGAGGTAGAAGAATGACTTGAACCTGGGAGGTGGAGGTTACAGTGAGCAGAGATTGTACCACTGCAATCCAGCCTGGGTGACAGAGCAAGACTCTGTCTCAAAAACAACAGCAACAACAAAACAAGGAAACATAAAGCGAAGAGTGGAATGGGAGAGTAAATTACCTTATCTAACAGAAAAAAAAAGTTAGAAACTCTAAATTGCACATGGGATAAGGCTTTTTGTTTGTGTTTGAGACTTGGTCTTGCTCTATTGCACAGGCTGGAGCACAATGGCACATTCTTGGCTTGCTGCAGCCTCAACTTCCCCACTTTAAGCGATCCTCCCACCTTAGCCTCCCAAGTAGCTGGGACTACATGTGTGCACCAACTTGCCTGGCTCATTTTTTAATTTTTTGTAGAGACAGGGTCTCCCTATGTTGCCCAGGCTGGTCTACAAACTCCTGGGCTCAAGTGATCCTCCTGCCTTGGCCTCCCAAAGTGCTGGGATTACAGACATGAGCCACTGTGCCCAGCCACAAGGGACAAGCTCTAAATAATAAAAACCAAGCCTCTGGGTGAACATGTGCTAAAAGTGCGAGACTAGGCTGCCGTTCTTGGAGAAGCAAGCCTGATGGTGGGAACTTACAAGTGGATATAATGAAGATAAACCAAAAGGAGCTTGAATAAATGGGTTGGTACTGATAAGTTAATTATTTAAAACCTCTTGAAGAAAAAAAAGCCAAGCATACACTAACGAAAGAAGGTAAATTAATTGACACACTTAAAGATCATATTAAAAGTCTCCAGAAGTATAAGTGTCATTGCAGGGGGAAAAAAACAAAACAAAACAAAACAAAACAAAACAGGAAGGGAGAGGCCACAGCTTTGGCAGAAACTTCAAGTTCTTTCAGAATTGCATCGAAGAAAAAAAATGAATTTTCACACACACACACACACACACACACACACACAAATTCAGAGAAAATTTGCCTGTAAATATAGAGAAGAATCTTTTGAAGGCAGATGTAAAGATCAGTAATACATGTAAAGAGCTGAACACCTATAAAATAGAAACCAAATTCTTTCAGAAAAATTCAGAAGAAATGCTGGCTATTATTATCAAAGTTAGTTTGTTACCTATGAAAGAAAGGCTTATGCTACTGAGTTGGGAGCTGTGTTGTTTGAGAGAGATCATAATAATTTAGGAGGAGAAAATGCATGAATTCAGACACCTGGAAAAGAATCCTTATATTCCAAATGGGATATTTGGAAGAGGCCCAAGGGGATCACTAGGGAATCCTCTGGATGACCAAATCCCCAGGGAAAAAGGAACATTCAATTGTACTGTCATGGGGATCCAGGGCTCAGTGTTTTGTATGAATCATATGCTGCCCCATTGGGTCAGAATTCCAGAGAAAGGCTCCCTTCATCAAGAGGCCAACTCCATCTCAATGTGGATCTTCTGTAGGAGCAAGAGAGATCTTGTCCTGGTGTCTTTCACACTAACAGACACTCAGGATCTTCTTTTGGCTCACCTTCCTACCTGACCCAGGAGCCACTGGTTCCAGGTGATTCTTCTCTCATCCTCCTGTCAGGAGTAAGATGCTATAGACGGGACAGAAAAGCCCCAGAACATACTATGTTGCCTTTCCATCCTTTACTGTAACTTCATCATCAAATGCTCCTAATTGTGGTGTGCTGGAGCTAGCACTCAGGCGCTAGTGAGAGGAGATTATGCTCATCTCTTTCCAGCTTCACATTAGTAGCTTGAAATTGGTCACGATGGGAGATTTACATCATGAAATAAGCAAATGTAATATAAATTGAGCTTCCCTGCATAGCCCACCCTTATCTCCAAGACCCATTTGGCCAGCATGCCCTGTCCCTTTGGCAGTAATTCTTTATTTCTCATCAGAATCACCCATGCCTGGGCTCCTCCTCCCAGAGGTTCTGATTCAGTTGCTTTGGGGCTGTCACTATGCATCGTACTTTTCCAAAGCTCCCTAGGTGATTCTAAAGTGCAGCTAAGGTTGTGAACCACTGCTTGTAAATTCTTTCCACCAGCTTTTGATCTGTTTGTTGTAGAAGAGGCCTTTAAATGTTACCTTAACATTTCTTTTTTTTTTTTCTTACCTTAACATTTCTTTAAGGAAAAACAAATCTACCTGGAGTTCTAAGTTCCTGGCTATTGGGACCTCTCTCCCCTGAGGCAAGTAAAAACCAGCAAGGGAAAAGGTTGTAGAATGCCTTGCACAGAACCCAGGGTGTTCTCAGCTAGCAAGGCCTCTCGAGTGTACTTTGGTGTTACTAGCTCTCCTTCTCATCAGATATCGAATATTATCCCAGAATGATTTCTTTATGTTGGGTGGTGCTTTTGACATAGGTCTCTGGCACTGACTCCTTTAAAATGAGTTCTGCCTTTTCTTTTTTTTTTTCATAAGATTTTTACACTTTTTAGGCAAAAGTAAAAGATTTTAATAATTATTCAGCTTTTTGTTTAGAACCTGCTGAAGCTTCATTAGCCCTAACAATATATTTGCAATTTATTTTGCATGAAGCATATGGATCAAGAATTTGACCACTTGGTGCAGAGTGACCACAGACTTTGCCATATCTCCATAAAGACAGACTGGGATCCTGTGCCTTTCTCTTTATGTATTTCTTGGCTTCCTGGGTCTTCCACTGTGCTTGGTCATTGAATGTCACTGTTTTGTGACAGGTCATCTATGTATCTCTTTGCTTTATTTGTGTACATACTCTGAGAGTAATATGGACAGGAGACAGGGAAATAATGGGTAGAAGAGGGCAGTTCTCCAACAAAGGCCCCATCCTCAAGCCTAGAAACCCATGGCCTTAAATGAAAACAGGCGTTCCTGTTTTTGTGCCCAAATGTTGCCTTTTGGCCTGCCATGCCCCCCCTCCCAACCTGTACCCATATAAATCTCAAACCCCAGGCTCCATGGGCAGATGAACACAAGAGTAGAGGAACAAAACAGTGATGCTGCATGGAAGAAAAGGAGAGAAGAGAAGGAGCATCTAAACATCGAGGGGAGTCCGCTGCGGAAGATTGGAGAGGAGATCGGCTGTGGGAAGGCTGAACTATAAGGGAAGATCTTCTTCCCACTCCATCCCCTTTCCAGCTCTCCATTCATCCTGTGAGAGCCACCACCATCTGGCAATAAAATCCCCTGCATTTACCATCCTTCAATTTATCCATGTGACCTGATTATTCCTGGATGCCAGACAAGAACCTGGGTACCAAGAGGGCACTGAGCTGGTTACTTAAGCTGTCTGTGGATGGCAGAGCTAAAAGCCCACTGTAACACACCCACTGGGGCTTCAGGAGTTGCAGGCACCTACCCCTAGATGCTACCACGGGGCTGGAACCCAAAAGCGCTCGCCCCAGCTCCTGCACCTGCCTGTCTGCATGCTCCCCCTCCCATAAGGAGTTTGAGATGAGCCACACCCCTGTCTCAAGTCCTGCGAGGGGGGTCAGGGAACTCCTGTTCCAAGAGTGTGGAACTAACTAGAAAAGAAACTTATACAAGGATGATTTAGGGTTGAGAGGAGAATTTTTATATTCCATCTAATTGCCATTTCCGTATATGCTCTTCACAGCATTACAGAGGCATTTGCCTGCATTTAGACTTCAAATTCCACGTGTCGTATAAATACCTAGTAGCATCTGCTATTGTTTTCTCAGTGGAAAATAGAGCAGTCATGCCCATAAATAGAGGTGGAAATCATAGCTTCACTTTTTCTACTTAACGAAGAATTATGTTTTATATAGTAAGGCTTTTAAATGTTTAGTGTCTGGTTCTTCCATCATGGAAAGTTCAGAGGTTTAAAAAATAATAATAATA
The DNA here is from genome assembly GCA_963573385.1 of Cacajao melanocephalus. Taxonomy (NCBI): domain Eukaryota; kingdom Metazoa; phylum Chordata; class Mammalia; order Primates; family Pitheciidae; genus Cacajao; species Cacajao melanocephalus. The sequence goes on along the minus strand of CAUYLG010008545.1, from coordinate 2,500 downwards.
AATGTTTAGTGTCTCTGTTTCACAAATGCTTTGAGATAAGAGCAGAAAAAAAGAATGAATCTAGGGTTTTTTTGTTTCATGTCAATATTACCTAGAGATAATTAATAAGTGTATTGCTTTTCTTCTCAAAGGTATTCACATCTAACCTCTTCTAAATTTTTCAAGTGAAAAATCTGCATTTACTTGTTATTTTTATGAAATATATCTAAGATGCAAAAAATGTCAGAGTAATTTTACAAACATCCACAGATTCACCACTTAGATTTTTTACAATGTTAACAGCCATATTTTGTTTACATATTTTCTTTCTTAAATATGGAGTTATGGATAAAATTGAAGTTCTTTTGTGCCCCATTCCAATTCTTTCCCCCTTCGTTTTTTCCCAGGGGTAACTATTATTCTGAAGCTGTTTTGGATATTTTTCACTCATGTCTTTAAGCTTTTATTGCAATTGTAGCTGTCCATAGCAATACCAAGTATTGTTGTGTGTGTGTGATTTGTATGTTTTTTAACATTTGTATAAATGGTAGCATATAGCATATATTGTTTTGCAATTTGCTTTTATCACATGAACAAAATGTTTTCTGGCCCCTTCTCTATTTTTTCCCCAATGAATAGGGGAAAATAATACATAGGGAAAAATAGTTTGCATTTTCTTAAGTATTTGAAAACAGCTTTTAAAAAACAATTAGGTACTTGTGAGTCTGGCTCTGGATAAATTTTACTGACAGCTCCATAAGACTAACAGGGAATAAAATAAAAGCGTACTCAGGCTGGACTAAAATGTTGTCGGGTTTTTTTACTTTGATCTCTATTGCTAAAAAAAAAAAATTGTCAGATTCAATTGTCACATAGATGAAACAAAATTGTGCTTTTATTTATTTATTTATTTTGAAACGGGGTCTCTGTCACCCAGGCTAACGTGCAGTGGCATGAACATGGCTCACTGAAGCCTCAGCCTTCTAGGCTGAAGTGATCCTTCTCTGACATTAGCCTCCTGAGTAGCTGGGAACACAGGTGCATGCCATCATGCCTGGCTAATTTTTGTTTTGTGTTTTTTTTTGAGACAGAGTCTTGCTCTGTCATTCAGGCTGCAGTGCAGTGGTACAATCACAGCTCACTGCAGCCTTGGCCTCCCAGGCTCAAGTGATCCTCCCACTTTAGCCTCCCTAGTAGCTGAGACTACAGGCATGAGTCACCATGCCTAGCTAATTTTTGAATTTTTTGTAGAGATGGGATTTTGCTGTGTTGCCCAGGCTGGTCGTGAACTCCTGGGCTCAGGAGGTCCTCTCCCTCAGCCTTCCAAGTAGCTCAGACACAGGGGTGTGCTACCATGCCCTGCTACTTTAAATACATTTTTTTAGGCTGGGCACAGTGACTCACACCTGTAATCCCAGCACTTCAGGAGGCTGAAGTAGGTGGATCACCTGAGGTCAGGAGTTCGAGACCAGCCTGGCCAACGTTATGAAACCCCATCTCTACTAAAAATACAAAAGTTAGCTGGGCATGGTGGCATGTGCCTGTTATTTTGGCTACTCAGGAAGCTGAGGCAGGAGAATTGCTTGAACCCAGGAGGCGGAGGTTGCAGTGAGCCAAGGTTGCACTATTGTACCCCAACCTGGGCAACAGAGTAAGACTCTGTCTCAAAAAAAAAAAAAATTTTTTTTTTTTGGTAGAGATAGAGTCTTGCTCTGTTGCCCAGACTGATCTCAAACTGCTGGCCTACAGTGATCCTCCCACCTTGGCCTTCTAAAGCATTGAGATTACAGGCATGAGCCACTGTGCCTGGCCTTAGATTTACACAATTTATCTTTGACAACAGTGTGCAAATTTTAGTCCCATCCATGATAATAAGGTACAATCTGCCAACATTTGAAATCAAACTCCCTGAATAGAACATGTAAGTCATCTTACCCTTGAAAAGGCACCAAAAAAAATCTGAGCCTTTGGAAAGGCCATTAAGATTCACTCTAGCACATTCAGGTAATGAAGACTAGTTAACTATTCAGAGAAAGATTATAAAGCTATGGCCTTTAGGGAGGGTCATACTCTTTAATTTTGTTCCATTTATATAATATCGACGAATGTGGCAATTTAAATATCATTGCACTTAATGAAGAAGTATTTTTATCTCTGACTAGTGTGATGTAGTAAATGAAATTGTTCTCATTGATTATTCATCCACTCACTGATTCAATAAATCAGTAGTGTATGCCCTGTGTATACCCTTAAAGAGCTCACATAGGAAGAGGGGTAGTTCTATGCACAAATTACATTAAAATGTTTTAAATGAAATAGCAAACGCGGCCAGGCATGGTGGCTCACGCCTATAATCCCAGCACTTTGGGAAGCCGAGGCGGGGAGATCACCTGAGGTCAGGAGTTCGAGGCCAGCCTGACCAACATGAAGAAACCCTGTCTCTACTGAAAGTACAAAATTAGCCGGGCGTAGTGGTGCATGTCTGTAATCCCAACTACTCGGGAGGCTGAGGCAGGAAAAT
>CAUYLG010008544.1:0-67668 GCA_963573385.1 Cacajao melanocephalus | reverse complement strand
ACTGTCCTCTTTTGAAACATAGTTGTCTTTTCAAGTTAACATAGGATGTGGTTGCATTTCATTTGATCATTCAACAAACTTTAAGCACTTATCTTCGAAGTACTGTCCCAGGGTGCTCAAGATGTAACCCTGAGTGGGAGGCGCCATTATCACTCATAGAGTTTGCAGATGAAAGAGTAGCATCTACAAAAAAATTAGCCAGGCATGGCGGTGCGTCCCTGTAGTCCCAGCTACTTGGGAGGCTGAGGCAGGAGAATTGCTTGAAACCAGAAAACGGAAGTTGCAGTGAGCCAGGATCGCGCCATTGCACTCCAACCTGGTGATAGAGCGAGACTCTGTCTCAAAAAAAAAAAAAAAAAAGAGTAGCGTCTATAAGTTCCAGAAAGGAGCAACACAAGGTGCTGGGAACCTATATGGATGGGGTGGCAGGTTGGAAAAGACGACTGAAAGAAGACTGCAGCATTTTGCATTTTCCATGAAGAGCTGGTGTCTATTGCCCCACCCAAGTCTGGGCTGGGCCTGAGACCTGCTTTGGCGAGTACCTGTGGCAGAAGTGACATGCCAGCCTTCTGAGGCATCACCAGCCCACGAACCTCCCAGTCCCCTCTCAGCCTGGGAGAAACAGTCAGCTGATGTCTTCAGCCTTTGGCTTGGGGTGAGTTACCCAGCACAAGTGAGCTGGACCTTGTCAAAGAACATGGGAGGCTTCCCTAAGAACATGACAAGTAAGGGCTGAAAGATGATCAGGCATTTACCAGGTGAAGAGCACGAGCTGTGTTTGCAAAAACACCCTAGCGGAAAAGTGCAAAGTGAGTTTGATGTATAAGAAAAAACAGTATCCTCCAGCAGCTCACGCCTATAATCCCAGAACTTTGGGAGACTGAAGCTGGTGGATCACCTGAGGTCAGGAGTTCGAGACTAGCCTGGCCAACATAGCGAAACCCTGTGTCTACTAAAAATACAAAAATTGCCCGGGTATGGTGGCACACGCCTGTAATCCCAGCTACTTGGGAGGCTAAGGCAAGAGAATCACTTGAAACTGAGAGGTGGAGGTTGCAGTGAGTCCAGATCCTGTCACTGTGCTCCAGCCTGGGCGACAGAGTGAGACTCTATCTCAAAAAAAAAAAAAAAAAAAGAACAGTAGCCCAGATACCTGAGGAGAAAGGAGAGAGAGAAGCGTATTTTGTGCTGAGGCTACAGAGACTGGGGGGCCAGGCCAGGCAGAGCCCTGCAGGTGCAGGTAGGGAATTATGTATCTATTTTCAGCCAAATGGAACTACTATAGTATTTCAAGTAAGATAAGATTTGATGAGATTGCATTTTTCTCTTTTCTTTCTTCTTTCTTTTTTCTTTCTTTCTTTCTTCTTTCTTCCTTTCTTTCTTTTCTGAGACAGAATCTTGCTCTGTTACCCAGGCTGGAGTACAGTAGTGTGATGTCAGCTCACTGCAGCCTCCAATTCCTGGCTCAAGCAATCCTCCTACCTCAGCCTCCCAAGCAGCTGGGACGCCCAGCATGCACCACAAAGCCTAGCTAATTTTTGTATTTTTTTTGTAGCAACAGGGTTTTGCCATATTGCCCAGGCTGGTCTCAACTCCCGGGCTCAAGTGATTTGCCCCCTTTGGCCTCCCAAAGTGCTTGAATTATAGGCATAAGCCACCTCACCCAGCCCCAAGATGTGCATTTTTCAAAGATCATTTAGGCCGCAAGCCGGGACGGCAGTCTAGACCAGACCATGGCGTGCGCTGGTAAGCCAGTCAATGAGCTACTGCAATGATCCAGGCAAGAGATGACTGCAGTGGTGGAGCAGATGCAGAGAAGTCAATGAATCAAAGCCTTTGGGGACGTAAAAGCAGTAGGACTGGTGATGGTTTGGACGTGCAGGTTTGGGCAGACACTGCTGGTTGTTTGCTAAACAACATCCCCTTCCCACTTTCTTCTCAGTTAATAAAGTGCCCCTCCTATCCAGCCATTGTCGTCCATTTGTGTCAGAGAAACAGGTTCATTCCAAGTTTAATCCAACCACGGCAATTCCACGCATCTTGCCAACTGCTGGTTTGGGATGGGCGTGTGTCATGCTTGTGGACATGGGATGTGAGAAGGGGTGGTTGGCAGGCTTGTCGACAGGCGTCTTCTCTTTTACAAAGCAGAGACCTCGTTCCTGCCTCTGGACATCATCTGCAGGTGGTCGCTAGAAATATGGCAGCCATTCTGGCACCAGGAGGGAGGTTCACAGCAATAGGCTGAGTGGGGAGGGGTGGAAATGCAGACGACACTCGGCTCTGGTGGCACCGCTGAGCCTCCACGAGCTGCTTTACCTCCTGGCTTCATACGTGTACTTTCATCTGTTTTCTCCTTATAGTCGAAGCCATTTTGAGTTAGGGACTATGTTACTTACTCCTTAAGCCTATGTTGGCTTCAGCATGATACTGGCCTGCTCAGGCCACCATGACAAAGTACCTGAGCTGGGCGGCTTAAACCACAGAGACTTACTACTCACAGTTCTGCAGCCGGAAGTCCAAGACGAAGGTGTCAGTAGGGTTGGTTCCTTCTAGGCCTCTCCTTGGCTTGTAGATGGCTGTCTTCTCCCTGTGTTCTCACATGACCGTCCCTCCGTGTGTGTCTGTGCCCTGGTGTTCTCTTCTTATAAGGACAGCAGCCCTAAGTCTAATATGGGCCTTGTCTAAAGGGCTCACCCCAAGGTCTCATGTTATCTTAATGACCTCTTTAAAGGTCATGGAGCCCATCTCCATGTGCAGCCTTAGGGGTTAGGGCATTCACATGAATTTTGGGGACACAATTAAGCCATAGCCAGCAATAAGAGGAAAGCTCATGTTCACATAGCAAGATGTCCACAGGTTGGCCCATCAGCGTTGGTGGCCTTAGCCCCTGTGACCTCCTGATTCTGGCTCCACGTCCCTGCAACGCTCTTGATCTCCCCGCAGGGATGTAAGATGTTGTCAGTGGTTATAAGCTTCAAACCCTCAGAGCCCTACATCTGGAGGTGTGGAGGGTCACTCCTCACCTGTCAACTTCCATTTGTAAGGAAAACATTGCCAGATGCCCCTGCAAGCCCCTTCCCACTCCCGTTGGTCAGAGCTGTCCCACAGCCTGGCCCAGCCCCCGCCCTGGCATGGAGACGCAATGATGATGTTTGCTGAGGCCAATGGACTCGCACCCTCAGGGGTTGGGAAGGGCCAGCCTGTCCTCTGCAGCCCTTGGCAAAGCTAAACAAAATCAGGGTTCTCTCAGCAAAGCTACTCCTGGCCCAGAGACCTCAGGACACGCCACGATGCTCAGAGTGCCGGGCAGTGATTCAGGGCGGCAGCCGGCGGGAGGGTGCTGGGCAGGGGCGTGCGGCCAGCTGGCGAGAAGGCAGACTGAGCCCTGAGGCTCCTTGGGCCGCGCGCCCCAACACAATCTCCACGGCAACCCGTCTGCGGGAGGGACTCCCCATTGAGTTTTAACCCAAATTGTATTTTCCAGGTCTAAAATCAGAGCCACTGTGGAAGGAAGAACTCCTGTTAACAGCTTCGAGATGCTCTGTGTGTGAGGATGGGCGGGGAAGCAAGAGCTCGGAAACAGGATTTTAAATGGAGCAGCAAGCCCTAGCCGCTCAGCCCCAAACTGCAGAGCGCTGCTATGTTCCTTTAGATAAAAGAGGCAACACAGAAAACCTAACACCGCATGTTCTCACACAAAAGTGGGTGTTGAACAATGAGAACACATGGACACAGAGAGGGGAACATCACACACCAGGGCCTGGGGAGTGGGGGGCCTAGGGGAGGGATAGCAGGGGTTGGGGGACTGGGGAGGACTAGCATTAGGAGAAATACCTAATGTAGATGACAGGGTGATAGATGCAGCAAACCACCACCATGGCGCATGTATCCCTATGTAACAAACCTGCACGATGTGCACATGTACCCCGGAATTTAAAGTATAATTAAAAATAATAATAATAAAATAAAATGCGAAAAAAAGAGGCAATGTAGGCTGCTGTGGTGCTGGTGCTTGTTTTCAGGGAATATTCTAGTTTCTGTTTAATTCTATTTACCTCCAGTCTTACTCAGTCACCTTTGACATGCAGGAGAATGGCCTTTAATCATATGATCAGCAAACGCTCTTTCCTCTGGGGGAAATGCAGACAAATCCACAGTTGAGAGATTTCTGATCCTAACAGAAAAGGGTCTCTGGTTAGCCTCCAGGTAACCAAAAGTCCAATCCACATCATTTATTTGTATTTATTTATTTATTGAGACGGAGTCTTGCTCTGTCCCCCCAGGCTGGAGTGCAGCAGTGTGATCTTGGCCCACTGCAACCTCCATCTCTCGGGTTCAAGCAATTCTGCCTCAACCTCCCGAGTAGCTGGGACTACAAGCATGTGCCATCACACCCAGCTAATGTGTGTGTGTGTGTATTGTTAGTAGAGATGAGATTTCACCACATTGGCCAAGCTGGTCACGAACTCCTGACCTCAGGTGATCCACCCACCTCGGCCTCCAAAAGTACTGGGATTACAGGCGTGAGCCACCAAAGCTGGCCAAATCCACATCATTTAAATCTCACTTTTAATCTTTCTTTTATTCCAGTAAATATTATTTGATTACATCTTTTTTGAGACAGATCGCCCAGGCTGGAGTGCAGTGGCGCAATCTCCACTTACTGCAACCTCCACCTCCAGGGTTCAAAAGACTGTCCTGCCTCAGCCTCCCTACGGGCATGAATGACCATGCCTGGTCAAATTTTTGTATTTTTAGTAGAGATGGGATTTCGCCATGTTTACCAGGCTGGTCTCAAACTCCTGACCTCAAGTGATCCACCGGCCTCAGCCTCCAAAGTGCTGAGATTAACAGACGTGAGCCACCATGCCTGGCCTGATTACTCTTTTAAAGTTTTCATGCCGTTTCTTGAGTACTAAATTTCTGTTCTGTATAGTATTTGATAATGTAAAGAAAAGTCGAGAAAAATCGCACACCACGTTGCTTATTGCTTACCTGTTTTCCCAAGGCCCCCAGCAGAACTATTTTTGTGTTGGCTCCTGTCCCCTGGGTTTTTGCCAGTGAAAGTTACCCATTATGTGATTAAAGAGGCTCAGGGGCAGTCACATCTACACGGAGCCCTGAAGGAATGACCACAGGTTTCCCGGGCGCAGCGCTTCCCACGCGCAAGCCAGACACCTGCTGAGAATGCCACGGGTGCCATCGTGAAGTCAGGGACAGACTCTCTGGGGTAGATACTGTTCTTATCAAGCCCATTTAATGGACAGGGGAAACAGGCTTACAGCAGAGAAGCACGGTGCTTCTCTTGTCCCTGGCTGCAGAGCCAAGATTCAAAAGCAGGTCTGTCTCTGGAACTCAGCCATCAATCACCCAGGTGCTGTCTGTGCAGTAGAGAGGCCTTCAGGTGAGCACTGACGGGAAGAGAGCTAGCGGGGAGCGTGGCCTAAGAGCAGCGTGGACGCATTTCTAAAGCCAGCGAGCAGCGTGGAGGCTTGTTTCTAGAGCCGAGCACCCCACCAGACTCTGTGCACGTTCGCAGGGCCCTTCATAACCAACAAGGAAAGTTTTATTATAGAAAGAACCTTACACGCACGACTTGTGTGAGTTCTGAGAACTGATGAAGGACAACCCAGGCTGACCTCATCTCTCATTCGGCGAGCCCAGCCACCTCCGTCCACGTGTTCTGCCACCTCACGGCCCCTTCAGCCCCATCTACAGGAATCTCACCTTTCCCAGCAGACTCAGGCACGTGCTCTCCCAGGAAGAAAATAATTTCTCAAGAAAGCATCTAAAGACAGCAGAGTGAGTTCCAGCCAAGCTCACAGCCGTCCCACCTGAAGGAGGGCCGTCGCTCTGGCTGAGGAAGCTGCAGGGCAGGTGTGCGGACAGCCAGTCCCATTCAGGATGAGATCACACAGTTACTGTGGCCTCATTAGGAAACCACATTTTGAGAGCTGTGGCATAAACTCCTCTTAGAAGGGGCAGCTTGGTATCCTCCATGGAAAGGTCCCACCCATAGAAGGGTGATGGCAGAAGTCAGCTTCGGGTCAAAGGCTACCATGTACACCAAGACAGTCCAAAGCTTGCCTCATCCACTGTAAACAAATTGGTGGATTTTGGGAACTCAGAGTTGAAAGAGGGATGCCAGGAGTGAAAGGTGACAGGGACACACAGGCCGCGAGCCAGGCACCGACCCAGCCGGCCCTCCCAGGACACCCCCTCACACAGAAGCCTGGGGAGCAGCCGAGTGCCCCAAACAACCCCCGTCTCAGAGGACAAAACAAACCCAAATCTGAGCCGTGGTGTTCTTTATAAGCAGAGTTAATTACCATTCTCTTGTCTCCATTGTTTAAATGCCATCTTTATGGGTCTGAGTATAGATTTGAATCTGAGAGAAAAGCGGGCATCTTGTGCATGTTTTACATTTTAAAATCTAGTGCAGAGGACTCGGGGAGAGGCCCACACAAACTGTGGTTGTCACCGTCCACAGCACGGATCGAGTGGGGACCCGCAGTAATGATTCCCAGAACACAAATCCAGCCCTCGCCTTTACCTAGGGGAGCAGAAGGTACACGTACACCTGCATCTCGTTTTCCTTAGAGAGGCACTGAGCCAGGGAGAGAGGCCGTCCCTGGGGAAGGGACCATGCGGAAGGCGCCACCCTTGCTTCCAAGCCTGGTTTAACTGTCAGAGCCAGAGAGGGCTGAAGGGTGGGCGCAGAGATGAGATTTCGACTCCAATTATGAAGGATATTTAAAGAAAAAGTGAGTCATGTGGCCTATTGGGTTATTGTCCACTTGTCCCCAATTTTTTCATGCCTCTGTCTCAAGCCCTTTGCCGTGTAACTTTGCAATTCTTCCCAGCTTGCCCCTGATGTTGGGCTCAGCCAGGTGGCCTGCCAGGGGAACGTGATAGAAGGGACAGTGAGGTACATAACTCACCGGTTGCATGGAAAAATCATGGTGAGAACCATCAACCCAAAAGGCAGAAACAAAACAAGCTGGCAATTGTGTGACTTGGAATTCACCATGACATGGAGCTGGCGGGCGGCCTTTGGGTCTGATTTTCAGCTTGACCAATTGAAGGGAGCCACCTATGGGAGGCAGAGAGGGTCCCCAGAACCAGGGGCTCCAGGTGTGGCTGTGCAAACAGCACATATCAGGGTCCTGCAGAAGCGCCGTGTAGTTCCGGCATCGGGGCAGGAGACACTCAGAGGGCACAGACTGTCTGCATCCACGACCAGGCTCCCGGGAGTCACTTGCCAGGGGGCGGCATCACAACTCCCAGAAGGGCCCTGTGCTCCGGGCAGCACTCTGCTGTCTGTCAGCATCACAAAATTTTTCCTGACGTTTCACGCCATTTTCATTTTGCACTGGGCCCCCAAAATTATACAGCCAGTCTGGTCACGGGGAACTAAGTAACTAAGGGCTGACAGTGGCTCAGACGGCGGGTGTGTCTGAGTCCATTCTGGCCACTACAACAACCGGGCAGCTCGTAAGTAACAGAAATGTTTTCTTGCCGTCCTGGAGGCTGGAAGTCCACCATCCAGGTGCCGGTAGATTCAGCGTCTCGGAAGGGCCCACTTCCTGGCTCACAGAAGTCTCACTGTGTTCTCTCATCGTGGGAGGCTGGTGGGAGGGCAAAGGGCCTCTCTGGAGGCTCTTTTCTGTGGTCGCCACCCCCATTCATGAGGCTCCACCTCCCAACACCATCCCCTAGGGCTTCCACATCTGAATACAAGGGGACATGAATATTCGGACCTTAGCTGCCAGCCCCCTGTACCGGTCAGGAGTGCGGGGAACCCAGGCCTAGGGAAAGGGCGTGCCAAGGCTGAAGTGCGGGTGACCTGGCTCAGTCAGAGCCGCAGTGGGCAGCCCACAGCCCCACAGGCAGCAGGCGCGGGACCTCCCATCAGTCCCTGGGTGCTGCCCTGTGCCAGGCACAATGCTTCACGTGTGTTATCTCATGGCATGTCCACAGCCCCCCAGCATCCCCTGTACTTTACACTCAGGGACTTTGAGGCGCAGAGAGTGTCAATAAATTGCCCAGGGACCCAGGGCCAGGGGGCAGCCGGTGCTTAGGCAGTCACCCTCCTGAAGGGAGCACCATCAGGACTGAGAGGGTTTTTACTGCCACCTAATTCTGAATGAACTTGTTAGAGTTCTATAGAATGGAGGGAAATTGGGTAGAAAATGGCTGAGCTCCCAGTAGATGGACAAAGAGGACAGACAAGGAGGCTGCCGGCATGTACAGGAGGAGAGGGGAGGAGGAGGCAGGGCTGGGAGGCAGCGGAGCCACCCAGGGCTTCTGAGCCCAAAGCCCTGGCAGATGAGGCAAGGGGCCGGAAGCAGAGCCTCTTCTGGGAGGCGGCCCACCGTGTCAGGCTGTGCGTGGCAGGATCGTGGGGCGGCTCCCCCCGAGAAGGTCTCTCTCCTGTAGGGAACACCATCAGAACTTAGAGGATCTTTACCATCGCCTAATTCCGAATGAACTTGTTAAAGCATTTTTAGTGTAATGAAAACATTAGATCAATCCCAAGCAGGGACCGTTGTCATTAAATCAATAGCCCGGGTGGTCCCTCATGCTGACAGCTGACGCCCGCGCGAAGGTCGGCTCACAATGAGAGTCGCACGGTGCCCTCTACAGCAACTGGGGAGAGGGAGGGGGGCCGGAGAGATAAAAATCTGCTCCGTCTGAAGCACCTTGAACAGAGAGGACGGGTGGGATTGAGTCAAGGTTGCAGGCGCCCTGGAGAAGAGCAGGGTGACCGCAGCAGCGGCGGAGTGAGAGCCGCATCTGCACGGTGGCTGTTTCAGCGGGAACAGAGCAGGTTCTCAGGGTGTCTGCGGTGCCTGCACCACCAGGATTCCCACCACACACCCTTCATCATCGCTCCAGATGAGTCCCACAGACCAAAGAAAGGCACAGGGAGAGTAGGGCAGAAGTAAATCCCATAAAAGAGGCGCAAGGTGAACAGTGGGAGTAACCTTGATGGGAAGCCAGGACAGGGAAGGTGGGGCCCCACCACCCAGGGCAGGCCTCCACAGGCAGCGGCTAAACACGGCCCCAGGAAGTGTGGGTTTCGAGAATGCAGACACTGGGTCTGGAAGCCTCACAGCCTCATGCTTTCGGCTTTCTAAGAAGGGACCTATACTGAGAGAAAGGGGAACTGAGGGTGGGAAGACAAGAACAGGTGTTCAGCACACTGATGTGTGCGCCCAGGAGCATTATAACCATAACTCCCCAACGTATGCATATACATGTGTGTACACACAGGCACACACGCATACACACAAGTACATGCACACCACACACGTGCACACACATGCTCATGCACACACATGCCATGTGGGCAGCATCTGGGATGGACTCAAGTTCGCCACCAGACCTTAGATAGAAGCATAGAGGGCGAGGGGCGGAGCTCAGGAGGGTGGCATCTGTGGGTGAGCCTGGGAGGCCTAGCAGCTGTGGGCCCTGCAGAAATGGGCAGCTGAGGGAGTGACAGTCTGGGGTCCCCGTCAGCATGGGAAAAGATCCGGCTGGGGAAGCAGAACACATTAGAAACGGAAAGCCACTGGCAAGGTGTGAACCAGTTGGTGGGTTTTTGCAGACGGTCCCTGAAGAATGTAGACAAATCCAAGGAAAAGATAGCAGAACACTTCAAGAAGTCAGCCAAGTGATGGTGAAGTGTACATATAAACAACAGCCAGTTAGAAAATGAAAGAAGAGGCCGGGCGTGGTGGCTCACACCTGTAATCCTAGCACTTTGGGAGGCCAAGGCAGGCAGATCACCTGAGGTCGGGAGCTCGAGACCAGCCTGGCCAACATAGTAAAACCCCATCTCTACTAAAAAAAAAATTACAAAAATTAGCTGGGCATGGTGGCAGACACCTGTAATCCCAGCTACTCGGGAGGCTGAGGCAGGAGAATCGCTTGAACCTGGGAGACAGAGGTTGCAGTGAGCCAAGATCACACCATTGCACTCCAGCCTGGGTCACAGAGCAAGACTCTGTCTCAAAAAAAAAGAAAAGAAAACGAAAGAAGAAGGGATTCTACTAATACCAACAAGACGGGATAGTCAGAAATAAACTAAGCAATGGTGCTTTAGGGCAGTGAAATGACTCTGTACACCTCCACAGTGAGAAGACTGGTTAGATAACTCACAGTGTGCGCTGCACAGGGAGCCAGGGGCCCAGGTGGGGCTGGACTTCAGGGGAGGAGGCGACATCCACGTGGAGTCAGTGATCCTGACCACTGTGCCTCTCTGGCGGGCGACACTGATAGTGGGGGAGAGGGTGGGGGACAATGGGCCCATGGAAAATGTCTGCACCTTCCACTCAATTCTGCTGTGTACCTAAAACTGCTATAAAATATGAAGTCTATTTAAAAGGGGGAAAATGTACCGATGCATTTGAAATAAACCTTAAACTCTACTGTGAAATAGTAAAAAGATTCAAACAAAGATTGTTCTTAGATGGGAAGGCTAAGCAAAGTAAAAATATAAACGTCCATCTATATACATCGAATGAGATGAGGATCAAATAATAACCTTTTTGACCTTTATAAAATAACCTGAAAGTTAAAAGCAAATATAAGAGTAATATGTGATATCAAAATATAAAGGTATAATAAGAAATATCTATAATAGTGGTGCAGAAATAGATGATTAAAAACAGCAAAGAGTCTAGAAACTCCCACGTAGTCCAGACTCTAATGCCTATGGAAATTGATTACAAAATATTTAAAATAATAAGTACTAAGCAAAGACTTAATGAGTGTATATTATATGCCAAAGGTCAACTCATAAGCCTCAATTTCTACCATAACCCTTTACACCAGAATTCCAGGTGGATTCAGTATGAATTTTTAAGGTACTCTTCGAGCATGCTTAGTTTTGCCAGATGGGATCGTGCATGCCTGTGGTCCCAGCTACTCAGGAAGTGGAGGTGGGAGGATGGCTTGAGCCCAGGAGTTCCACCACTCTACAGCCTGGGCGACAGAGCAAGACCCCACCTCTTAAAAACAAAGAAACAAGTGAAAAGTGTGCCTTGTTTTTATAAACAGGAGATGAAACCAAGAAGTCATAAGGAAAAATATTAATAACTTATATTACAAAAAAATTGTAGAGAAAAAGCACCATGAGCAAATTCAAAAGATAAATAAAAACCCAAAAGTGTGCAATACCTATGAGAAGAACAATTTTAATTTTGTGTAAAAGGCTCTTATAGATTATTAAGAAAAAAATAACAGCCTAATTTTTTTAAATGAGTAAAGACAGGCTTAGAATAAGAAATAATTCTGGCCAGTCATGGTGGCTCATGCCTGTAATCCCAGTACTTTGGAAGACTGAGGCAAGCAGATCCCAAGGTCAGGAGTTCAAGACCAGCATGACCAACATGGTTGAAATCCCGTCTCTACTAAAAATACAAAAAGTTAGCCGGATGTGGTGGTGCACGCCTGTAATCCCAGCTACTCAGGAGGCTGAGGGAGGAGAATCACTTGAACCCAGGAGGCAGAGGTTGCAGTGAGCCGAGATCATGCCAGTGCACTCCAGCCTGGATGACAGAGTGAGACTCTGCCTCAAAAAAAAAAAAAAAAAAAAAAAAAAACCAAAACACAACAACAACAACAAGAAATAATTCTAAGCCTGCCTTTTCTCTTTGCTCATTTTATACTATTTATACTAGGCTCATTAAATACTATTTATTTTTTATTCCAAGAAGAATGGTCAGGTGAAAATATATAAATCTTACACATAATTTAAGAAATGCTAGGGCCAGGTGTGGTGGCTCATACCTGTAATACCAGCACCTTGGAAGGCCGAGGTGGGAGGATCACTGGAAGTCGGGAGTTTGAGGCCAGCCTGGCCAACATGGTGAAACCATGTCTCTACCAAAAATACAAAAATTACCCAGGCATGATGGCGGGTGCCTGTAATCTCAGCTATTCCGGAAGCTAAGGCAGAAGAATCCTACCTTGAACCCGGAGGCAGAGGTTGCAGTGAGCCAAGATTGCGCCACTGCACTCCAGCCTGGGCAAGAAGAGAGAAAGTCTGTTTTAAAAAGAAAAGAAAAGCTAATAAAATTAAGTGATAACTTTCTTTTATCAGATCGGCAAAAATTGAGAATACACAGAGTTGATTGAAGAATGTGCACAAACCATCTTATACTAAGTGCTAGTGAACTGGCAGAAACCTTGGGAGATCCACAAAAACTGTCAAGAAAAGAGCTCCAAAACCCTGTTAGTAAAAAACGCAAGTGAAATCATTCTGTGTATAGCTTGGAATTTGTGTTTAAAAACAAAAACCAGCACCTCAGGCCTTACTAGTAAGAGGATAGCTCCTCTCACAAAACCAGAAAACACCACCTGTCAGCGAGGATGTGGAGAGCCTGGCCCCCTGGACGCTGCTGCTGCGAGTGTAAAACAGTGCAGCCACCGTGAAAACAGTGTGGCAGGTTTCCCAACAAGTTAAAGTAAGAACTCCCATCGGACCTAGCAATCTCCCCTCTGCTTATAGGCACAGAGAATTGAAGGCTGGATCTCAAAGAGATGTCTGCACTTCCACGTTCCGAGCAGCAGATTCACAGCAGCTAAAACATGGATGCAAACCAAACGCCCATTGACCAATGAATGGACAAACACAATGTGGTCTGTACATCTGATGGAGTATTATTCAGCCTTAAAGAGGACGGGAATCCTGATGCATGCCACAACCTGGATGGACCTCAAGTATATTTTGCTGAGTAAAATAAGGCATTAGCAAAAGGACAAATACAGCAGATTCTGAGACCCCCTGGAGTGGTCAAACACACAGAGACAGAAAGTAGAACCATGGGTGCCAGGGGCTGAGGGGTGACAGAGTGGAGAGTTCGTGCTTCATGGGGGCAGAGCTCCAGTCTGGGAAGATGGAAAGTTCTGGAGACAATGGGGGCGAGGGATGGATGCTCAGAAATTTGTGCTTAATGCCACGGAACTAACTGTACGTTTAGATGGTTACAATGGCAAGTTGTAGGTTATGCGCATTTCACTGAAATTAGAAATCAGACCCAAGCCTCATGGATCCGTGTCGTATTCACACAGCTGCACCAGAGACCCTGTCAAGGAACACCCACCCTGGGACCGCTAACTCCCTGGCACTTCCAGCCTTCTTTGCACTCAGCAGAGGAGGCTGAGAATCTGCTGGAGGCCAGAGGAAGCTCTCAGGTACCCACATCAGGCAGAAGTGGGTGCTGGGAGGTGTCAGCAGGGCACCACAGGCTGGTGACCCTTCTGCCTCAGAGGGAGGCAATCCACACAAACCCTTCACCACTGCTCAGAGATGCTAGGTGCCAATGTTAGGCATGATTTCAGTTATCAACTGCCCTAGCCTCTTCCCATAGGACTTAAAAAGAACAGCCAATACCATAGAACGCCATGGAAGGGGCTCAGCTGCGGTGTCACCAACCCAATACTTCAGAAAGGGGGACCAAGTCCAGGGCTGTGTGCTTTGCCAACAGCCTCTCTCTCTGAGAATACAACAATGGTTAGTGAGAAGGTGGCACAGAATGCTGATTTCATGCATTTTATTGCCAATATCACTCCTAGAAGGAGGGCAGGCAGGATGCTCACTTCTCCTGAGTAGGTTAGGTTTTCTGAATTCTGTTTTGTGAGGCAGGATTAGGAGAATCGCTTCAGGACATGGAGCAGTGGCGCTGCCCCTTCTGCATTCGCTGTGAGTACTCAGGGCCGTTTGTGCCAGAGAGACAGAATTCAACCAGATTGAAGGAGACGAGATGTCTCTTCCTAGGTTTCCCTAAATGGGTTGGCTTCAAATGGAAGAAAATACTGAAAGAGATTTTAAAAGAGCAAGCAGAATGAGACAGAAAGAAGAGAAGAAAGTCCTTAAGACAGGAGATCCCATCATGGAGTTAGAACTGGACCAGGTGAAACAGTGAGACCCACGACCACACCATCTCTCCCGAGGGGTCTCCATTTCTCTCTTCAGCTTGTCCTTGCCACCTCCCATGCCCTCACCCCGGGGCTTACCAACTTCCTGACTCCCCACCCCACTTCTCCAAGCCCCCACTGGCATGCCCCAGCCCTGCACCTGCTGTGTTCAAAACTCATCAGCAAGTCAAAATGCCTCAGTGCCCGAATACACGTCCTTTTGCAATTACATGCACATGCTGGAAAACACTATTAGGACGCAAATCCGGGAGTTCCAACATGTCCTCTTCAGCCCTCAGGGCTTCCTGGCCTCCTCCTGGCCTGCACCCTGCAACGCACACACCCCACTCTGGAAACCTGAGGCCAGCCGCCCTGCCTGCCTTGCTCTTCACACCACTCTCGTGTATGGAGAGGCATCTGTTGCCAAAATGATTCTGAAAACCTTTTAGGCCTTTCCAGAACATCCTCCCAAAGCTCATCCCCCTGATCCCCGCTCTGTCCCAGAGCACCCGGCACGCTTGCCTCAGACTGTCCCAGAGCACTGACAAGCTCGTCTTGGTCTCTTCCAGAGGCACTGCTAGGGCCCCCAGCCTGGGTTATGCATTTGCATTTGAGCAGCAGCTTCCTGGAACAATGCTTTAGAGTAAAAGGCAAGCCCTGGGTCTGGACAAAGAGAATGTACTTTGGGTGATGGTATCTTTTGCTCCATCTCCAATCACTGAAACCCTACAGGGTGCCTGCTGATGTGTGGAGTGGGTGTGGGGACTGACTCTGGGAAGGTTCTTGGAAAAGGCTCAACTGACACCCACCAGTGACATGACGGACCCTGGGGAGACCCCTGATTCACACCTCCTCTGTCACCAGCCCCTCTACTCTCACGCCTCAGCCCCAAACCACTCCCCTTCTGGCAGCTCGCATGGGATGGGCCCTTGGCTCAGATAGTCTCTGTGGGCTCCCAGCCCTGCCTTCCCCTCCACACCCTGTCCCCAGCCCCTGGTGCCCACCAGGACACCTGAAGCCACCACTCCTGTCCTGTCCCTCTCTTGGTCCCAAACCCAGCTGGAGAAGCCAGCACCGGTAAGAGAGCCCTCCTCCGACTGCCCAGGCAGAGCTCCGTCAGACCTGCCTGCAGCCCAAGGAGCCGCCCAGGAGAAGCACCGCACGGCAGAGGCGGAGAGCAGAGGCCCCACCCAGACCCAGTCTAGGCCAGCGCCAGCAGAGGCATTGGAGGCTCGGTCCCAGCCTTCAGAGCCCCTTCTGCCTGGTGCCCAGTCCCTGCCACAGTGGGCCTTGTCCTCCTCGCTGGCACCACCGATTCTCTCAAGGCTCCTATGCCGCCCACTGTAACCAATGTGACGGAGGCCGCCTGCTCTGCCTCTGTTCTCTGATCAGCTAAAAGCTGCCCAAGAATTCCTGCATCCAAGGGGCAAGCTTCAGCCAGGAGACCTGAGAGTGTTTTTTTAAAATCAATTGTAACTAACTGGCATCTTGTAACCAGCCGCCCTGTGAGAGATCTTGTCCAAGGCTCAGGGACAGGTGTGTGCCTTCCCCTGCTGCCAGGCTGAGCCATGACCCCCTCCAACCCACCCCAAGTGAGCTCAGAGAGGTGAAATGCCCATCCAAGTTCATGGAGCCAGGGCACAGTGCGGGCAAAGCTGGAACCCAGGGCAGCTGCCCTCAAGGCAAGACGCAGGGCCTGGACTGGAGGTCTGAGAAGGACCCCAAAGGGCTTCTCTTTAAGTACCCAGGAGTTGGGTGGCAGGGAAGGCAGTGGTCGAGCGGCCTGGCCCCCTTGGGGAAGGGTTTGCTGGGCTCCTTGGAAGCCCCTGGATGCCTGCAGCACCCGCCTTTGTATACACTCACCTCCACAGAACACCTCTGGGTCCCGGGCACTCCAGGCCAGCCCCGGCCCCAGCAGCAGGGCCAGCAGAGCCAGGGGCAGCAGCGTGGGCCCCATTCCAGTGGACCTACTGTGCCCCTCACACCGGCCTCCTCCCGGGCCCCTCCCAGGCCCCTCTGAGAGTGCTGGGTGAGCAGCAGAGAAATGGCATGCAAAGGTCCCCAGGCCGCACCGCCCTAGATACTCCACCCACCCTCCAGGTGCTGCACCTGGGCTCCTTCCCAGTGAGACAGCTGTGCCCGCACCGCCTGCTGGTCACCACCTGGTCCCCACCCCCACTCTACCCATAAACCTACCCTGCCTGCCCTTCCCTCAGTACCCAATCACCCCCACCCCACATCCCCACCCCTGTCTCAGGTTCTCATACCTGTCTCAGGTTCCCGTTATGGATTCTGCATCCCTCTGAGGACCCTGGGACTTTTTTCAGAAGAGCATCTGGAAACGAAGCTCAGGGTGCTCACTGCGTTCATTGATGTGGGGGTGTCACTGCTCCCAGGCTCTCAGGAACAGAAGGAGGAAATATCTGTATATATCCATATAGGCAGACACACGTGCATGTGCCTCGCTGACTGCTGCTGGGTCTATGAGCACATCCTAACAAGCCTGCGGGTTGACACTGAGACAGACCCCTGTCCCAGCCTGGCGCCTCCGGTTCTTCCTCGCTTTCTCCTTTCCAAAGGTAGTAGACCCTTCAGCAGCAAGAGACCAGCTCCTCTCTTCCTGGAAAGGTTGATTTGCTCCATTCCCTGCCTCTCTCCCCAGCTCCTGCCATTTCTTCATGTCACTTGCTCCCCTCCCCAAGCTATGTCGTTCACCAGGGCCCAGAGTGGGCTGCATAAATAACAGCCTTGTTGGGTCTTTACCGACAGCTTGCTGCATGCCAGGGTCTGTGCTTTATGCAGGGATTCACCTTCAACTCACTCAATATCCCCAACCTATGGGTAGGAAACCAAGGCTAAGGAAGATGTCGTCATTTGCTCAAGTATGCTCACTGGTATGGTTAGTGACATAATTTGATTTTTAGTCAGGGCAGGAATGTGCTCATCTCCTCGTTCCCTTGCTCCTAGGTGTGGCTAGGAGATGAAGCTCTGGCCAGTGAGATGTCAGCAGAGGTTGTTGGCAGGGCCTCTGAAAAACCTCTTTAAAAGTGGGAAGACTGGCCGGGCACGGTGGCTCACGCCTGTAATCCCAGCATTTTGGGAGGCCGAGGTGGGCAAATCACCTGAGGTCAGGAGTTCGAGACCAGCCTGGCCCACATGGTGAAACCCAGTCTCTACCAAAAATACAAAAATTAGCTAGGCGTGATGATGGGCAACTGTGATTCCAGCTACTTGGGAGGCTGAGGCAGGAAAATCACTTGAACCCGAAAGGCAGAGGTTGCAGTGAACTGATATTGCGCCATTGCACTCCAGCCTGAGTGACAAGAGCGAAATTCCATCTCAAATAAAAAAGAAAAGAAAAGAAAACTGAGTGAGGGTGTGAGCAAAAAGACTAGCAAAATTAAGAACTTGATAACACAAGGAGTTGGCAGTGGTCTGATGAAACATCAGTCTCATATCATTTGTGGGAGTGAAAGTGGGTACCGCCTCCAGCGAGGGTAACCTGGTAACAGTCAAATAATCATTTAAGTTAGAAGCACATGTCCTGGACACCCCGTGATTCCTCCTTCAGGAATTCACCCACACATACACATGCACAAGTGCACAATGGTTCATGTTTCAAGTTACGCATTGCAGCATTGTTTGAAACAGCCAGAGATTTATAAACAAACAAACAAACAAAAAAACTGCCTTCAGTAGGAAACTTGTTAAAGTGTGGTGCAACGAACCACTGCGTCAGGAAAAAGAAAGGGAAATTTCTTTATGGAATGCTATGGGATGATCTCCAAAATGTAGTTTTTGTTTTTGTTTTTTTCCTTGTTTTTGTTTTGAGACAGAGTCTCGCTCTGTTGCCAGGCTGGAGTGCAGTGGCACAATCTCAGCTCACTGCAACTTCCGCCTCCCGGGTTCAAGCAATTCTTCTGCCTCCGCTTCCCAAGTAGCTGGGACTACAGGTGCACGCCACCATGCCCGGCTAATTTTTGTAATTTTAGTAGAGACAGGATTATTTCACCATGTTGTCCAGGATGGTCTCGATCTCTTGACCTCGTGATCTGCCCGCCTCAGCCTCCCGAAGTGCTGGGATTACAGGCATGAGCCACCGCACCCAGTCCCAAAATGTATTTTTAAGTTAAAATTAAAAAAGATTCCAAACAGTGTGGATGTAGCAGGTCCTTGACTTGGGATGATTTGACTTGTAAATTTTTTACTTCATGAGGGTGTGAAAGCGACACGCATTCTGTAGCAACCATACTTGAAATGTCCAGATTTGATCTTTCCCAGGCCAGTATATGCATCACGGACTCTCTCAAACCTAGACAGGGGCGGCCGCAGCCCCCGGTCAGCCCTAAGACCACAAGGGTGAGTAACCTGCCCTCTGCATCGGGCTGTGCCACCCCGTGATTTTGCCAACTGTGGGCTGATGTGAGTGTTCTAAGCACGGTTAAGGCAGGCGAGGCTAAGCTGTGATGTTCCCTCGGTTGAGTGTATTAAGTGCATTTTGACTTAAAGTACTTCCAACTTACGATGGGTTTATTGGGATGTGATGTCATCCTAAGTTGAGAAGCATCTGCAATGTAATGTACTACTCTTTGAGTAAAATAAAATATTTCTGGAAGGATAACAAGATCAGTCTCCTCTGGGTAGAAAAACTGAATGTCTGGGGGCCCTTGGATAATAAAAAGTCTGGCCTTTGTCCCTGGTTCCTGGGTGGGAGGCTCTATGTCCTGGGATCTTCCCAAGTAGTTAGACTGCCTGCATTATTCATATGACTCCAGGTGGGCCCTGGGAGCTCATGCTAATGAGGTGACCCAGCGCAGTCCCTGGATGCCTGCAGGAGGGGAGGTGGTCACTGCCAAACCCAATCATGTAATGAGAGGGCCAGGGCTTTGGGCCCAGGGCTATCAGCCCAACCTGCTGACCTCTGGGAGGCGGTGGGGGAGCTGGAGACTGAGTTTTCCTCCGCTTAGCTGATCACTCAACCAACCGTGCTTATGGAATGAGATGCCAATAAAAGCTGTGATGGTGAGGCTCTGTGGAGGGCCCAGATGTGCCTGGATGGTGACTTGTGCTGATCCACAGAGCAGGACATGGAAGCTCTGCATTCGGGACCCAACCAGCCTTCGCCCCATGTGTCACTTCATTTAGCTGGCCTGATGAGTGTTCTTTATTATGAAAATGAGATTGTGGCCAGGCACGGTGGTTCACACCTGTAATGCCAACACTTTGGGATCACCTGAGGTCAGGAGTTCAAGACCAGCCTGGCCAACATGGTGAAACCCTGTCTCTACAAAAATACAAAAATTAGCCAGGCATGATGGCGGGTGCCTGTAATCCCAGCCACTTGGGAGGCTGGAGTGGGAGAATCGTTTGAACCCAGGAGGCAGAGGTTGCAGTGAGCTGAGACAGCACCACTGCACTCTAGCCTGGGTGACATAGCAAGACTCCGTCTCAACGTAAATAAATAGGATCATAAGTGCAAAACTTTCACAGCCTCTGGGAGCATTCCAGTGAGTTATAAAACCTGAGGTGATCATGGGAGCCCCTGGATTTGTAGCAAGTTGGTCAGAGGTGCAGGTGGCCTGGGGACCCCACTTGGGGCTGGCATCTGAAGCAGGGGCCATCTTGTTGGAACCCTGCCCTTAACCCACTTATGCCAGAGGTTGCAAACTTTTTTGTGAAAAATCAGACCTTGGATGACGTTGAGCCATAGGATATAAATAGGTCCCACAAACTTAGTGTTCCAATAATGGAACAGTAGGCATAGATAGGTTAAACCTGTTAGGTCTGATGCTAACTGGGTGACTAGTGTCAAAATCAAACTGCAGTCAGAGTGAAAACAAAAAAGGAAAATAAATTTTTTTCTATCAACATTTTGTACCTTTTCTGAGTGTATTTCCTATTTACAAACAAATACATAAAATGAAAAGAAAGGTATTTTTAACTCTAAGAAAAACAAATCGTTTTACGTGAAAGCCGTGGTGCAAACATGAAGCCAACTAAAATGTGGCCTAATTCTGAGCTACTGACGGAGCTTAAGAAGAAAGACTTTCTTCCCTCGGACAGGGAGCCCTCTCCTCCGAGAGGGGAGTCTAAAGCTTCCCACCTACCTCATGTGCTTCAGAAGCTCTGTCTTTCATTCTCCGTTCGATTTTATCAACCAGCCCTGAGCAAACAGACCTCCGACCCTTGAAGGCAGAAACACTTTGAGTTTCTCCCGGCGAGGCACAAGGGCCGGGGCCAAGCTGCTCTGGTGAGGGAAATCTGGAGGACTCAAGCCTTGGGTGTGTTTGATTTCAACACCGCAAGGAAAGGCTCCTCACGTGCACCACATGGGCTTGCAGAAAGGAGCCCCAGTCCCGAGTAAGGCGTTCAGAAAAGCGTGCTCCGCTCCATGCCCCAGCGGTCCCTCTTCCTGGTATCCTCGAAGCTCTCTGGCTGGGGTTTTTTGTTTTATTTTTTCCTTCTCTTTGCATCCTCATTTCTCCTCTGGGCTTTTTTGTTGCACAAAACAGAAAAAAGAAGAAAAACACTTTGGCAGACTGTCTTATTCTGTGGCCACAGGAAATCAGGGAGGACTAACCGTGGCAGGAGCTGCGTGACTCCAGCCCCCTCTTTCAGAGTGCAGAGCTGCTGAGCAAGAAGACGTGGCCTGCTGGGCTGGGCCCACATCCTACAAAACTCCACAATTCACCAGAGTCAGCCTGGGCAGGCCCTCCACGTCCATGGCCTGTGTCCAGTGGGTCGCACAGTTGAGCGCTGCCTGGAGGCACTGGTGTCACCTTGGGTGTGGCATTGGTGTCACCGACTCTACCGCATCTACTGGCCCAGACTTTCAGGCCTGTATGTCTCCTGGTTGTCTGTGGTCCTCCCCAGAGGCAGGCTTAGTCCTGCCCAGCACTGCGGAGCATCCGTCCCGGTGGTCTTTCCAAGCTTCAGCCCCCTGGGCGGATCCAGACTGAGAAATCACAGGCAGGTCAGGGAAATCCTGCACAGCCCTGACAGACCCCAGCCCAGCACCCGCTGAAGCCCCGCAACTGCTCCTTAGGGACTTTGGCCGCGGTGTCCTCTGCCTGGGGCCGCATCAAGAGGCTCTGCAGGGCTGAGGCGGGGCTGGGTGCTTGGAATGATGAGTGCGTCCAAGCCACACCATGTGGCACTGTGGGTGGCCTGTCCCCCTTCTTAGCCAACTCTCGACCTGAGCATCAGCGCAGTGTCGTTTGAGCTGGGGGAGCATAGAGTTTAAATAGCCTGGTCCCTTCTGCCCACCAGTAGTGACTCCAGGCCCAGTGGGGCCGGGGAGGGCACTCAGCTCTGAGGAAAATGCTGGCCTGTCCCCTCGCTATCCCTCCTCTCAAGCCTACCGGCCAGCCAAAAAACCATGTGCCCCAGCTGGGACGAGGCTGGTCCGGCGCCTCTGACCTGCTCCCGGGCTGCAGTGAGGACGGACAGAGAGCAGCGCCTGGCTCCAGCTGCCTGGCCATGCAGGCCTGTCTACTCCTGTTAGGGACCAACTGTGTCTGTGGCGTAGCCCCTCTGAGACTCAGTTTCCCCAATCTGTAAAACGGGGTATGCAGGTGAACTTTAGGTGAGACTTGACTGGGGAAGGCAGACTCGGGTAGCTGGTGAGGCTTCAGGTCGGGGTGTGTCTGGAGGGCATTTCCAGGAGACACTGGTGTTGAATCAGTGACTGAGGAAGGATGCTCTGACCTCAACGCGGGCTGGTGCCACCAAGCCATTGAGGGCCCACAGCGCACAAGGCCGAGCGCAGGCACGTTGCTCCCGCTCCCGCTGCACACACACACACACACACACACACACATTGCTCCCACCCCCGCTCCCGCTCCCGGGCTGGGGCCCCTTCCCCTGGCCGTGGACACCACACTCCAGGCTCTCTGGCCCTTGGGCTCTGGGACTCCCACCAGTAGCCCCCCCGGGCTCTCGGGCCTTTGGCCTTGGACTGAGAATCACGCCATCAGCTTCCCTGGGTCTGAGGCCTTCAGACATGGCCTCGGCCGTGCCACAGGCTTCCTTGGGTCTCCAGCATGCAGACGGCCAGTCCAGGGACTCCTCAGCCTCACAATTCCCCTAAGAAACCCCCTCATACATCTCCATCTTTCTACATAGATGTCTACGCAGCCACATAACTAAATCCATATCCAGCTACATGGATACCTATGTATCCACAGAACTAAATCCCTGTCTATCTACCAGAGATCTATGTATCCATATGTTTACATCTCTGTCTCTATCCATCTATCTTGTGGTTTCTGTCTCTGGAGAACCATGACTAACACACAAGGATGAGAATAGGCTCCATCTGACCAGGCACGGTGGCTCACGCCTGTAATCTCAGCACTTTGGGAGGCCGAGGTGGGCAAATCACCTGATGTTGGGAGTTTGAGACCATCCTGGCCAACATGGTGAAACCCTGTCTCTACTAAAAATACAAAAATTAGCTGGGCGTGGTAGTGCACACCTGTAATGCCAGCTACTTGGGAGGCTGAGGCAGGAGAATTGCTGGAACCTGGGAGGTGGAGGTTGCAGTGAGCTGAGATCATGCCACTGAACTCCAGCCTGGGCAACAGAGCAAGACGCTGTCTCAAAAAAAAAAAAAACTAGGCTCTGTCTCCGAGGCTGCTGTAGAGGTTGACTCCCACGTTGCAGGTAGTAGCAGGTACTGCAGTCCTTGGCCCAACGTAAGTGTTCTGTGGATTCACAATGCTTACAGCGAGGGTGCGATGCACAGTGTGTTGACTGCTCATGCAGCCAACTACGCGGGACCCTGAGTTTGCCTGGGGATGGCGGGACCTCTGCTGAATGGCAAAGATGGGTAGAGGAAAGAACGGTGGCCTCTGAAGGGTGGTTTGAAGAGGAGAGAGACCAAGGAGGCCAGGGCAGATCAGGCTGAGGAAGTAAGGTGGCGGCTGAGAGGCACTGGTCAGTCCCGTGACAAGGCCTGGCGTAGGGGACTCCGTGGAGAGCCCCAGTCACTGCCATTCTTGACAACGCTTGTGGAGCTGGGTGGCACGCGATGACTTTGCCGAGCTCTCTGGCGTGGAGCTGCAGCCGCTGCAACAGAGCAGGTGGTGGAGTCCGAAGGGACCCTGTGCCCTCTGTCCATTTTCCCTTTCTCAAGTTCCAAGCAGGGAGCCGGGCCCAGTGCTCCCCCCTCCCAGGGATGCTTGGGCCGAAGTCTGAGGGGACACCTGTGTCCTGGGCATGTGTAGGAGCAGCCTGAGAGAACAGAAGCAGGTTATGTGGCAGGGACTCTGGGGAAGCCAGAGGAAGAGACTGGAAGGCTGATTCCCAGGATGATGAGGGCCTCCAGTGTGCACTCCCATCCCGGCAAGCCTCAGATGCCCAAACTCCCACGGAGAGGACTCCTCCAGGCTAACCCGGGGCTCCTGCACCTGCTTGGTAAGAGGCACTGGGACCAGCTGCCTTCCAGGGTCGAGGTCAGGAATACATGCACGGAGAGAGTTTAGTAAACGTATGTCAACTCAGTGCACTGCTCATGTCCTCGTTTCCAAATATAAAGTCATAGTCTCTACCTTCCAAAGAGGTCCAGGCACACCGTGATGACATTTACGGCCATCACCATGGTTATTCCATGCATGTGGTTTAATCGGGGAGGAATACCTGGCATTGGAAGACCAAGATTCAAGACTCAGTTCCACCCACGTGTAGGCTGTGTGGCCAAGGGCAAGTCACTGGATCTCTACAGTGCTCCATTTGCTCCCGGTAAATGGATCGACACCGATTTCCATCTGCAGGGTGGTGCAAGGGGTACTTAGGATCCTGCACCAAAACCACTGCATAACGCAGAGACAAGAGCCGGGGTCGTCTCTCCACTAGGTGAGAGCTCAGGACCACACCTGCCATCGGCGGTCACCTTGCTGGGGTGGTACCTGCTCATATCCTCCTGTGCATGTAGTCACAGAGAACTGGCTAAAGGAAAGCCTGTCTTTCATTCAACCTCAGTTGTCCAGCCAAGGAAAGACTGCCTGGGGCAAGCGTGTCTGGAGGCAGATTCAAGCCCACGGCCCCAAACAGTTGACCTGAGCACTGGGCAAGATGAAAATTCCTGGGCATGAGTCTGGCCAGATGCCCAGGCGCTAGAGAGAAGGAAAGTAGTAAGTTGGGAAGAGCGATGAGTCCCTCCTGAGGAACTGCAGAACTGCCTTCTGCTAACGGCACCACCGGGCCTTGGCCTATTGTGCTGGGAGGGGCTCAGGAAGGAAAGGCTGATTTTCTGGACGGGGTAAGTAACTTTCAAGGTCAGGATAACCTGACTGCGCTCACTGAGCCTTTAGAAGAACGACCGCAGTCTCGCACATCCCAGGATGGGGCTGTTTATCCCGAGGCTTGTTCCATTTCCAGCAGATATTGATCACACCCCTTCTCCATGCTGGGCACTAGGGATGTAGGGATGAAAAAGCACAACTCACACTCCTCCAACCAACCGCCAACCCCAGCGTGTGTTCCGGTGTGCTGGCACCTGCAGAGCCCGACATCCTGGTGCAACCTGTGGGTGGGAAGAGGCAACACAGGGAGGGTCAGAAATTTCCAAAGCAAAGAATCTGATGCCTCAGCTCCCCAGGGCAGGAGTCACAGCTTCCTGGCAGCAACAGGCAGGAAGGGCGGCGGCACCTGGCCAGAGTCCACAGCCAGCTGCAGCCTCGGAGCCAGTCCCTGAAAGCAGCAAGACAGGGCGGCCAGAGCCTCAGCTACTCAGGCCAAAGCAGTCTCAATGCTGGGCAGCCTTTGCCATGTGAAATTGCTGGATTCCACCTTACATGGATACTGTGAATTTGTATTAACATGGCATCTCACATTTTAAGGAGTTTTTGAGGCAAGGTGGTGTTAGAAGTTTACCCTCCAGGCAAAAAAGAATGAATAAGAAGAGAAAAAGCCAATAACCTCACCCCTCTGAGGTTTAAAGCACCGGCTCATTTACTAGGATATATATTTTTCTTTCATTGAATTGTTTTGTCTCTTTTACTTAGATTGAAAACCTCGTGGGCAGGGATCACGTGGCCCTTTTGCCCCCAAGCATAACCAACAATAATCACTCGCTTTAAATAAATGTGTGTAAGAGCGAAGGCCTGTATGTCTAGTGGTTCCACCAACATCTGTGCAAGTGCAGAGAAACGCTGTGCCCCCTTCTGTTCTGTGTGGGTTTCCCTGTGCAGTGAAGAAGGGAGCCCCTTTTCCTGAGGGGTCCTCAGGCAAAGTGGGTGCCTGGGCCGGCCAACAGAGTGCGGGGAGGTCTCACCAACCCCCACATTTGCACAGGTGACTGCCAGGCTTGGAGGGGTCCCATGGAATAGCAAAGCCCTGGAGAATGAATTCAGCTGGGAAGGCGAAGGAGCAACCATCCCCTTTGGGCCTAAGGAGAGAGGAAAGGGGCTTTCCCTGAAGTGCCTGAAAGTAGTTCTAGAACGAAGAAGGGAAGCGCCCCTAAGCTCCCCACCTCCTTCCTTCCCTTTCTCCCTGTGCTCTTTCACTTCTTATGCATATTCACCTTTTTTTCTTTTTTTTTTTTTTTGAGACAGAGTCTTGCTGTGTCACCCAGGCTGGAGTGCAATGGCATGATCTCGGCTCACTGCAACCTCTGCCTCCCGGGTTCTAGCAATTCTCCTGCCTCAGCCTCCCAAGCAGCTGGGACAACAGGTGCATGCCACTACACATGGCTAATTTTTTGTATTTTAGTAGAGACAGGGTTTCACTGTGTTGCCCAGGCTGGTCTCGAACTCCTGAACTCAGGCAATCCACCTGCCTCGGCCTCCCAAAGTGCTAGGATTACAGGCGTTAGCCACCGCGCCCGGCCTCACCTGTGTTTTGTGGGAGAACTCCTGCTGAGGCTGGGAGCCTCTCAATATCTTGCACCCAGAGAGAGCAGGATAACTTCCTCTGTGGATGGGATTATCAGGGAGGGCAGGAAGGGAGGCTGGAGCTCGGGAATCAGGATGCTGCAGGGGATGGCCAGCGACCATGCAGACCTGCCTTGGGGTAGTGGCTAGGGGGCATGGATGCTGCAGCATGTGAGGGATGCTGGGATGCAGGGCCGTGGGGCAGGGTGCAAAGGAGCTCCAACACTGAGCTCCTTGTCTTTTCCCAGACACCTGAGCCAGGGGTGGGACTAGCCAGAGTCCTGGCAGAAAACAAAGAGTTTGTGCAAATTGGGTCATCGAGTAAGCGCTTAATAAACAGACTATTTATGAAGAAGGTCTGGGAAGGATTTACGCAAAGGATGAAGAGACAGTGCAGTACCCTGAGGCCGGTAAAAGCTGGGAGTTGTTCCAGCCACGATTCCAAACGGGGCCACTGGCACCTGCAGAGAGCAGCTGTAGAAAAGCCTGCACTTCAGGGAAGGTGACTACGAGGGTCTTCTGCATTGTATTTGGGGAAACGCTTATATTCCCCCAAAATCCGCAGGGTGAAACTTAAGCCCAAAAGTCATGGGTTAAGAAGTGGGGCCTTTGGGAGGTGATTACTCACCAGGGCAAAGCACTAATGGAATCAGTGCCCTTAAAAAAGAGGCCCAACAGGAGACTCGCTTGAACCCAGGAGGCGGAGGTTGCGGTGAGCTGAGCTTGCACTCCAGCCCGGGCAACAGAGAGCAAAACTCTGTCTCAAAAACAAAAAGGACCCAAGCAAACCTGGCACATTGAAGGTGCTCTCTGTGAGAAACAGACCCCTCACCGGACACTGAAGCTTCACGGCTCTTGATCTTGGACTTCCCAGTCTCTAGAATGGTGAGCATTAAACGTCTATTGTTTTTAAGTTACCCAGTCTAAGGTGTTTTGTTATAGCAGCCTGAAGAGACCAAGAAAGAAATTGGTACTAGGAGTAGGGATGTGGCTGTAACAAATACCTAAAAATATGGAAGCTGCTTTGGAGCTGGCAGTGGGGAGAGGCTGGAAGAGTTTGGAGGTGCATGCTGGAAAAAGCTGACATAGCTGTGAACAGAACATCAAGGACAATTCAGGTATGGGCTCAGAAGCGGAGGAGAGCCTCCGAGAAAACCTCAGTCTTCCTCAAGACTGGTAAGAGGTCAGAATGAGAATGTTGGTAGCAATATGGTCAGTAAGGGCCATTTTGATGCAGTTTCAGAAGGAAGTGAGGAATGCGTTATTGGAAACGGGGAAAGGCCATCTTTGCTATAAAGTGGCAAAGAACTTGGCTGAATTGTGTTCATTCCTAGTGCTTTGTGGAAGGATGGATTTGTGAACAATGAAATAACATATTCATCAGAAGAAATAACTAAGCAAAGTGTTGAGGGTGGAGCCAGGCTTCTCTTGACTGCTTACGGTAAAATGAAAGAAGAGAGAAATGAATTAAAGATGAAATTTCTCATCAAAAAGGAAGCAGAGCCTAAAGACTTGGATAATTCTCAGCCTGGCCACGTACGAAGCAAAAAAGCATGTTTAGGAGAGAAAATCAAGGGTGTAGCCCAGCGACCACGGAAAAGGAGATTGGCGTGGAGAAAAGGAAGCTGGATGCTACTCATCCAGACAGTGGAAGAGTGACCCCAAGAACTTCGGAGCTCTTCAGGGCTCTGCCTGGCCCAGGCCCAGAGTGCCAGGGCCCTGGGGATAGAATGATTTCCAGGCTCTGCTGCCCACGTTCCCACGTGGTACTCCTTGACCACCCCAGATGTGGCTCAAGCAGGCCCAGGTGCAGCTCAGGCCACCCCTCTGGAAGTCACAAGTGTAAACCCCAGCAGCACCTATGCAGTGCCCTCTCCACAGGCGCCCTGGGGACATGGCTCCCTCCGTGCAGATTTCACAGGATGCCCTGGAGAGCCCCAGCGACCAGGGAGGGAGAGAACTGACACGGACGTGGGGCCACCTCAGAGGTCCCACCAGGGCGATGTCCAGTGGAGTCCTGAGGCCAGGGCTGACCAGGAGACTCCAGTATGGTAGAGCTGCCAGCAGGGTGCCGCGGCAGCCTGGGAGGGCAGCAGGCATGGAGCTCCAACCCGGGGGAGCTTCGGCAGTTCCCATAGGCCACCACCCTCCCCGACCCCTCCATTCAACCACTGACTCTCTCAATACCTCCTCTTTACCCCCACCCTCCTCCCTCCTCTGGACGACCGCAGGCCCGTCTTCCAGGCTCCTCTTCCCACTCTAGGTTCTCCACAATGCTGCTAAAAACCAGCCCAACTGTGACCCAAACACCCAAATGCCCAAGTTCCACCAAGGGTTCCCACATTACCTTGAGGATAAAGACGATTTCAGGAGATTAGGAAAGAAGGATGAGATGCTACTCATGTGGATGAGATATTACTCATCAGGACGGTGAAGGAGTGACCCCGAGGGTTACCTCTGCATTGGCATGCAAGCCCTGCACGGAGGGCCCTGGCTGCTGCTCTGCAGCACCATCCTCTGGGCACCCTGCTCAGAGCTCCCTCCATGCACTGTGCCTTGCCTCTGTGCACAGGCTATCCCTTGGTCTAAAAGGCTCAGCCACCCTTCCCAATGGTTCCTGGTCCTTCAAGACTTAGTAAAGATTAGCTCCTCCAGGAAGACTTCCCAGAGCACTGCCCTGCCCCTCTGTGTGAGTCTGAGTCCGGCTCCAGCACCTCCAGCCTCCATCAGAACCCCCCACCCAGTGCCCCTCAGGGAGAGGCTCCCTGGGCTGGGCCGGGCACCACTCTCCCTGGACCTTGGCATTGGACATAACTTCCAGTCTGGGACACAGTGTATGTGCAGTAGAAAATGCTTCTGACACATCAATATGGACTGATGTGGAGCAAGCCATATCGACCCCGAGACTGCACTTTTCCACCTGTCATGTGAGGGGACATTACTCAGTAAGCGACAAGACCACTTCCCAGCCCTAGAATGTCACCTATTGTTCTTGAACTAAAGCCACTGAAAACAAAGCTTGGCACAGGAGATCTTTCTCAGATGGAACGTAGCTGCTCTCATGATCTGTCATGCCACGTGACACGCCATATTCCGCAGTCTGCAATGCTGCAGCATTTGTGACCTTGGGAACCACAATTCTGACAAAAAAAATTAGACACTAAGCATCTCTAGCTATCATTAAACTTCCCCAGCA
Organism: Cacajao melanocephalus; assembly: GCA_963573385.1. NCBI lineage: Eukaryota > Metazoa > Chordata > Mammalia > Primates > Pitheciidae > Cacajao > Cacajao melanocephalus. Next base: position 38,673 of record CAUYLG010008544.1, on the reverse strand, counting down.
GCAGGGCGGTGATAGGATCAGACCTCAATTCTGCTCTCAGTTGTAATAGGAGTTTAGAGCCATATGTGCCTTGTTGCCTGAGGCACAGTGGCGCTGTGTTTAACAGGCTCACGCTAGGGAAATAATGTGCCTTCGGATCATAAACGATATTGCATTTGCATCGTGCATGTTTTTCCCTGTTTCCTCTCATCATAAGCAAAGCTGTATGCATTTGGTTCATCCTTCCCCAGAACACATCCTGCCTGAGTTATCAGAAGCATAAGGGGAGGAAAACCGACTCCCGTCTGATGGATCCTGTTCATCTGAGCACAGTCGAGCTGTACCCGGGGCTCCAGCCAAAAGCACAGGACTCGGAAATGACTACAAGCACACCCAGACCAGGGTGGGAACGGGTGGCTTCAGATAAGCCAGGCTCCTCCTGCGACACAGCCCGTCAACGCCCCACTCGAGGGGGCTCGCCTTTTCACTCCGCCAATTCTTTGACGTCTCAGGCTACACACAGGAGAGTGTGTGTGTGTGTATGTGTGTGTTTATGTGTAGATGTCTGTGGTTGTGTGTGTGTATATGTTTATGTGTGTGTGTTTATGTGTATATGTATGTGTTTGTGTGCTTATGTGTGTGTTTATGTATGTGTGTTTGTGTGTGTGTGTTTACGTACGTGTGTGTTTATGTGTGTACACGTTTATGCATGTATATGTGTCTGTCTGTTTGTGTTTGTGTGTATGTGTGTGTTTATGGTGTTTGTGTGTGTGTGTTCATACTCCAGGGCTTTTGGGGGACATCAGGTATCCTTTTAATGTTTATCAAAGCAGCACATGTAAACCTGGCCCCACCGCACCTCCAGTGCTCACTCCCCAGAAGCAACACTTCCAACTTTGCAGATTGTTTCCTACTGAGCTCCGTATTTCTAAATAAATAGGCAAGTACTGCCATCTCTAAGCATTTCAGTGTTGCACTCAATGAACTTACTATTTAGGATGAGGAATTCGCTCAGTAACCATCCCCTGGCACACACACAGAGCTGCACACACACACAGAGCTGCACGCACACACACACAGAGCTGCACACACACAGAGCTGCACACACACACACAGAGCTGCACATACACACAGAGCTTCACACACACAGAGCTGCACACACACACAGAGCTTCACACACAGAGCTGCACACACACACATACAGAGCTGCACACACACACACAGAGCTGCACACACACAGAGCCTCACACACAGAGCTTCACACACAGAGCTGCACACACACGCATACAGAGCTGCACACACACAGAACTGCACACACACACACACACAGAGGCACACACACAGAGCTGCACACACACACACAGAGGCACACACAGAGCTGCACACACACATAGAGCTGCACACACATACAGAGCTTCACACACAGAACTGCACACACACACAGCTTCACACACAGAGCTGTGCACACACACACAGAGCCTCACACACAGAGCTGCACACACACACAGAGCTATGCACACACACAGAGCTGCACACACACAGAGCTCTGCACACACACACACACATGGAGCTTCACACACACAGAGCTGCACACAAACACACAGAGCTTCACACACAGAGCTGCACACACACACAGAGCTTCACACACACACACAGAGCCTCACACACACAGAGTTCTGCACACACACACAGAGCTGTACAAACACACAGAGCTGCGCACACACATGGAGCTTCACACACATGGAGCTTCACACACACAGAGCTCCACACACACACAGACGGAGCTGCACACACACACAGAGCTGCACACACACAGAGCTCCGCACACACACGGAGCTGTGCACACACACACACACACACTGCTGTACACACACAGAGCTCTGCACACACACACGAAGCTGCACACACACACACAGTTGCACACACACAGAGCTACACACACACATGGAGCTGCACACACACACTGTTGCACACACACAGAGCTCTGCACACACACACGAAGCAGCACACACACACACAGTAGCACACACACACACACCTAGCTGCACACACACAGTTGCACACACACAGCTCTGCACACACACACACACGAAGCTGCACACACACAGAGCTACACACACACATATGGAGCTGCACAAACACACTGTTGCACACACACAGAGCTCCACGCACACACACGCACACACACACACACAGAGCTGCACACACACACACATGGAGCTGCACACACACACACACACTGTGGCACACACAAATTCACATTCCCCCTGTTGGTCCCCGCAGCCTGGGCGTGTGGTCGTTTTCATTAAATGCATGTCTAGCATTGACATCATGATTAGGGAGCTACCTCTTGCCACCAAGCCACTGCACTTGATTACATTTCCTTTCTTGTACAAATGTTATATATCCTGGAGTTAACTGACTTTTTATCTCATTCACGCAATTTTCTATATGCACCTTAAATTCATATCCAGCTTTTTGGGCAGAGCTCACCCTCCCTCTCAATGTGGTAAAGCACCACTTGATTAGCTGAACCAGGCACCTCCCTGTCATCTTCCCCATGTCCTGGATTCCATGGCTCCCTTCTTGTTTACTCCCCTTTTTAAATGTAACACAATCTCCAGGAGCTTCAAAAAAAAGGGTGCTTTGAAGATTTTTTTTTGAGACGAAGTCTCACTATGTTGCCCAGCCTGGACTCAAACTCCTGGGCTCAAGCGATCCTCCTGCCCCAGCCTCCCGAGTAGCTGGGACTACCGGCATGCACCACCACACCCAGTGAAGATACTTTCTGAGACCTTGCAAAATTATAAATATCTTTATTCCACTCTCATACCTGATTGATGCTTTACTGGGTATGGGATTCCAGGTGGGAAGTCATTTTCTTTCTGAATTCCAAAGGCTTTTCATGGAATGTGACCTTCTAGCTTGTGGTGGAAAAGGTGTGGAGCCATGAGAATGCTCCCCCAATGCCTCCACCCCCCCAGCCCTGCTCCTCCACCCACCATCTGCGCCTTCATCCTCCCACACATGCCTCCTGCCCCCATGCTTCCATCTGCACATCGCATTTCCAGCTGCCAGGAGCACAGCTGGCTCGGAGTCCCAGCTGCACCACTCTGAAATCTATGGCCACATCTGTGCAGCCAGGGGGACGCGTGATGGGTTCTGAGGGAGCACTGTTTTTGGAGGACCCTGGTCTCCTCTGATAGCTGTGATGGCATGAGGACCCCTGTGACCCTGGGCTGCCGCAGGCCATGGCTCTCCCCCATCCTTCCTCCCATCTCCATCTCTGGAGCGTCCTCCTCTGAAGCCCCAGAACCTTTCCCGCCCCTGCCAATTCCTGTCCCACAGCCTCGTTGCCCTGTGGGACCCCTGCATGTGCTGTTCTGTCTTCTCATCTGCTTCTCACAGGAACTAGTCGGACCCGAAAGTCCAATGTCATTTTCCTTTGATTATTTGTTTGACCTGCCTTTTCTCTGGAAGCTTTCAGAAGCTTCTCATCATCACGGGTGTCCTGAAATGTTGTGACAATATGCTTTTGTGTGAGTTTTTCCTCCCTATGGATCTGGGCATTCAAGGTGCCTGTGTTTACTTCCCGTGGCTGCCGAAATGAAGCACCCCAGGCTGGGCCTCATAAATAACCGAAATGCATTGCCCCCAGCTCTGGGGTTGGGGGCTGGGATCAAGGTCTGGGGGCATCTTGGAGGTCCCTGCGGAGGATGTGTCCAGGCCTCCTCCTGCTTCTGGGGTGGCTGTCCAGCCATGGCGCTCCCTGGCTGTGCCTGCTTCACTCCTGTCTTCACATGGTGCTCTCCCCCTGCAACCGTCTGTGTCCAAATATCCCCTTAGAAGTACCAGCCATATTAGACTGGGGGCCGGCCTACCCCAGCATGTCCTCATCTAAACTTGACCAATCACATCTGCAAAACCCTCTTCCCAAATAAGCCCACCGTGGGGTTAGGATTTCGGCGTATGAATGTGGAGCCAGGGACACAACGGAACACATACCAGGGTCCTTTCCATTTGGAAACTCAGGTCCTTCCACCCGCCGTGTTCTCCAGCCTCACTTTTGGGAATTCCCACTTGTTGGAAGTTGAGCTGCTACAGTGAGCTTCTGATTTTCTCATCTTTTTCATGTATTTTTTAATGTTTTGTCCTTTTTTTCCGGGGAAATATCTTTTTGTTGTTGTTTTTAGAGGTGAGGGTCTCAAACTCCTGGACTCAAGCGATCCTCCAGTGAGCTGGACGTACTCACAGGCATGTCTGAGCTGTCCATTGCTTTTACCTGTTTAAAAAAGTTTTAAGTTGTTAACCAATCGGATTTTAGTTTAGATTGTGAGGTCTGGCTCCAGCCAATGGAGATCAGGACACAGCAGTAAGGACGACCCCAAATGCCTAAGAAGTAAATTTGTGTGTTTCCCTTTGTTCTTTGTACTCTTGTGGCACAATGGCTAGAGAGAATACCCTGCCTGCAGTCCAGGAAGTAAAAATTGCATTGAAGAAAGATCCTTTGTCCTAGTACTAATTTTTCTTTATGGCACTGAGCATCTATTTCCAAGAAATTCTATTTCCAACATCTATTTCCAAAAGACAGCATACGCCCCCTTGACCCCTTCACGGGTGGGAACTGGAGTGGCTGGTTTCACTCAGCCTACTCCTGGCCACTCCTTGCACGAGGGAGCAGGCAAGTGAGTGCAGGAACCGGAGTAAACAAACGCTGGAACCTGCCAGTAGCTCCTGTCTGGCTGGAACAGGCTCTGTGAGAGCCCCGCAGCAGCGTGCAAGCATGTTACAACCAACGCTCTTTCAGCTCTGCCGTCTGGAGGCAGCCAAGTGCCAACCAGCGCAGTGGAGGTTCAGGGTGGCAGCCCCTGCCCTCTGGGCACCCAGGTTCTTATCCGGTGTCCAGGAAGAATCAGGTCATGTGAGCTGTTTGAAAGGTGATGAATGCAGAAGACTTTACTAAGTGGTGGGTGGCTCTCAGCAGAAAGGCAGGCTGGAAAGGGGATGGGAAGGTGATCGGTCCCAGAGCCCCGGCCCTCTCTGAAGCCACACCATCTGAAGTTAGCCATGTCTACCCACAGTCTCTGATGCTCGGTTGCTTCTCTGCTGGCAGCTCAGCTGCCTGTATCCTCAATGCTCAGCTGCTTGTATTGCTCTCCCAGCTGAAGTCTTTTACGAGCAGAGGATGGGGGTGGAGCAGGCCAAAAAGGCAACGTTCAGGTGGAAAAATGGGTCAGCTGTTTTCACTTAGGGCTGAGCTTCCAGACTTAAGGGTGGGGGTTAGCCAGGAGCCCAGCCCTTCTGAATCAAGGGCCGTGCTGCTTCTGAGCCACCTCCAGGTTCCCACGCCAGCACCTCCAGCCAGGGCACCAGCCTGGTGCTCAGGCGGGAACCTCCTTTTCTCACCATGAGGCCCACCCATCCCCTGCCCACCTTGGGGTCTCTGCCAAGCGCAGGCGAGGAAGCAGCCCCATTGCTGGAGAAGCTTTGAAAAAGCAGCCTCTGCTCACCGTCCCTTGCCGGGTCTCCGGCTGTTCCCACGGCAGTGACGCAGGGATTCGATGCCAGGCCTCTGGTCCTTTCCCCGAGCTCTAGATAGCTACACTGCCCAGAAGGAAAATATGGATAGTTTTTGACAAATAAGTTGTGGCTGCTGTTTGCCAGTGACTGGGCCTCTGAGGGCTGCTGGGAGGACCCCAGTAGTTCCTGTGACGTTCCTTCTGTGACATGTATTCTAAGGCCCAGATAAGCAATTGACCACTAGACTTCGAGAATTGTTTTTTCTAACTTGGCACCAGCTGGCTGCATGAACCCATAGGCATCTGTCTCTATTTTGGGGTCACATCTCTTGCTCTCACAGATTTTACTTTACAATTCTTCTCTAAAATGGGCCCCACTCCCCCATCTCTGCACAGCCTGGGTGGCCACCCAGTTCCCTCACAGAGGCTGAGATGTCTCAAGAGTGTTTCTGTATTCCAGCTGGGCGTCCCCAGGCATGAATGCACGTAAATTTCCCTGAGCGGCTGTGCCGAGTTTGAATATTTGTTCAGTCACTATGCAGAGTGACAGTCGAAAACACAACTGACTCAACTAAGTCAGATGGGTGCAGAGACCCTTCGCATCATTTTAATAGTAAAATTCCCCCAGGTTTACAATGTGGTCCATTGAAAAAACAGTTTAAAGAAATAATGCTATTTACAATCCTAAACCCAAACTCCTCCCAAAAACAACTATTTTAGGAAATGAACCTCAGAGGAAAAAAAAAAGTACAAAACCCCAGCATCTAACAAGGTGAAGTGTTAGATCTGCAGGACACAAATGATTGTGATTTGCAAGAGAAAGTTCCCATCCAAGGGACTTGGCGGTTCTCTGCTGCCACCCGCAAGGCAAAAACACCGGAAGGAGAGCACGCGATGATTGACTTTGATCGCGACCAATCACCGGCCCCCGTGAATGACCTTTTCTAGCTCAGTGGCCCGGCTGCTGCCCTCCCAAGAATGTGGAGTGCTTTTCTCCTGCTCATTCAGAATTCCATCCCACCCATGACACGGGCCTTCCTCTCTGTGAGCCCTGGTTTTCCAAACTGATAGCTCCATTCTCTGCCACACTACAGTCCATGCTGCAAGAGAACCTACAAACCACACGCTGGCACTCAGGTTTGCTAAGAGCGACATCACTGGTTCTCAAGTGAGGCTCGAGGAATGGGGGCCTGGATTCAATATTGGAGCCTTTGAAAACCCAGAAGCTTGGGTCTCTGGTCCCTCGCCAACGGCAGGTCAGGCAATCTCAAATCAAAAACTCTTCAAAAATACCCAGCCTCATTTTCTGTCAGGAACCGTGGACAGACCCACTGGCTGTTTCTCTACTGTCAAATCACGTGGGTGCCCTGGATAAAATGTCTCCTTAAGACACATCCAAATCCATGACATCAGGTTAAAATTAACCTCTGGGACTGCTGAATAGGAAAGCAAGTCACACAGCACTGGAGAAGAGGGAACAGGACTGGTGGCCGGCGGACTTGCCCACTGGAGGGCGGCCCTGTCTGCATCAGCTCCTAGCTCCCTTCACCATAGCCAAGCCCCATCCAATACCCTAGAAGTCTCCCTGCCCTTCCACGCCCTATGACCTTGTCCCAGGAAAACTGATGAGGCCGGAAAGGGCAGAGGTGTTTGTGGTACCTCTGTCCTGTGTCCCTACAAAAAGCATCAAATCACAGGATATTTCATAATCTAACTTAGTGTGACACCATTCAGCCACTTCTTCCTATGCCCTGCCCTAAAAGGAAGATGTCCCCACAAAGCTGGTGCTGCCACTGCCCTGCCAGTTCTGGGGTGAACCCAGCTCCTCGACTTACATGGCCGCTCCTGCACCAACCAGTTGCCAGGAGAGCCAGAGCTTCCGCTAGGCCAGGGCAGCTGGTCAGCTCAACGCATCCTTCCGCAGCGCACTCAGGCCTGGATCTCACTGACTGTTGTGTTCTCAGACCTCACCTGGTACCTAGCACAGGGTAGGGATCAAATGGGTCCCCAAACAATGCAGCTCCTCTAGGCTCTCTGGTGGTACTGCGTCTGCTTGCTGCCTCTACCTCCCAAGAGCCTGGCTCTCCATGGAACTCATGGGAGCCCACCCAAGGCAGAGCCAGGAGCCAGCCCCAAAGACAGATGCCATGGTGGCCCCAGGATCACCCCTGCCCTCCCAATGCTGAGGCCAGGCTCTCAAACTCGCTGTACACAAGAACCACCTGCAAAGTTTAAACAATCCAGCTGCACCCAGACCAGCAGCGTCCAGACCAGCAGCACCCAGACCAGCACCACCCAGACCAGCACCACCCAGATCAGCAGCACCTAGACCAGCAGCACCTAGACCAGCACAACCCAGACCAGCAGCACCTAGACCAGCTGCTGCACCCAGACCAGAACCACCCAGACCAGCAACACCCAGACCAGCACCGCTCAGACCAGCACTGCCCAGATCAGCTGATGCACCCAGACCAGCACCGCTCAGACCAGCACTGCCCAGATCAGCACTGCCCAGACCAGCTGCTGCACCCAGACCAGCAACACCCAGACCAGCACTGCCAAGACCAGCACTGCCCAGACCAGCTGATGCACCCAGACCAGAACCACCCAGACCAGCACCGCCCAGACCAGTGACACCCTGACCAGCAGTACCCAAACCAGCTACACCCAGACTGGCTGTGCCCAGATCAGTTGCTGCACCCAGACCAGCTACACCCAGAGCAGTGGCACCCAGACCAGCAGCACCCAGCCAGCAGCACCCAGACCAGCAGAACCCAGGCCAGCTGCAGGAGCACCCCTGGGTCTGGGCCCTGCACAGGCATTCCACAGCTCCCAGGAGACGCTGCTGTGTGCCTGCTTGAGACCCTCAGCCCAAGACATCCTGACTGGGCCGGGCTTAGGACACCCGCTCCTTCTTCAGAAAGTGCCCTCACCTTGTTGCTTCACAGTCAGGCCACAATGCCCACAACTGTTTAGATTAAAAATAGTTTCACCATGAATCCCGCCCCTCCATAAAAGCTGTCATCCAGCAAACAGGTGGAAAAGAGCGTGCTCAAAGACTAAACTAAATGGGAGAGATCAGGTTTAAATTAGCATCTGGGATGGCCTGAAAGGGAAGGGAAGTCAGGCAGAGGCAGGAGGGAAGGAGGAAGGCATGGAGACCCGTGGATATGGCCCTCCTGGAAGGAGAGGGCGTTGTCTGCATCTGTTCCCACTTCCCTTTACTTGACTGAATGCGGTAACCCCAGATTTCCTATGTTGAAACTCTAACCCCCAAGATGAAAGTATTTGGAGGAGGCCCTTTGAGAGGTGATGAGGTCATGAGGGTGGAGCCCTCAGAGCCTTTCCACCACTGAGGTCAGAGCAAGCATGTGGCCCTCTGCAACTGGGAATAGGGCCCTCCTCAGAACACACAATGCTGGCACCCTGGCCCCGTGCCTGCAGCCTCTGTAAATGCCTGTTGTTTATCAGCCATCAGCCTATGGTACTTTATTCCAGCAACCCAAAGAAACCGAGACATCAAAGTGGCATTGTCTGGGGTCATACCTTAGGTTCATCGCCTCATGCCAAGGAAGTCAAGGACGTGGACACACAAAGAGTGAGGTGAAGAGTGAAAGTTTAATAGGCGAAAGAAAGAGAAAAGCTCTCCTGAAGACGGGAGGGTCCTGAGCGGGTTTTCTGGTCCAAGGTGAAGTGCAGAAGGTTTTGTAAATGAGCTTGAGGCAGCGGTGTCTGGTACATAAAGCACAAAAGATTGGTCGTATCAGGTGTGCCACGTGCATAGCATGTAAAGAACTGGTTAGGACTAGGTGTGCCATTCGCATAGCACGTGAAGAAGCTGGCCACCCCCGTCTCATCTTTTGTTTTTCTGTTTGTTTGTTTGTTTTTTTTTTTTTTTTTTGAGAGAGAGTCTCACTCTGTCATCCAGGCTGGAGTGCAGTGGGTACCATCTCAGCTCACTACAGACTCTGCCTCCCGGGTTCAAGCAATTCTCCTGCCTCAGCCTCCCAAGTAGCTGGGATTGTAGGTGCCTGCCACGACTCCCGACTAATTTTTGTATTTTTAGTAGAGACACGGTTTCACCATGTTGGCCAGGCTGGTGTTGAACTCCTGACCTCAAGTGATCCACCTGCCTCGGCCTCCCAGAGTACTGGGATTACAGGTGTGAGCCACCGTGCCTGGCCACCACCCTAATCTTTTACTATGCAAGTGATTCTCTACCTAGCTGGTGCCATGTTGCCTGCCTCCTTACTGTACAAGTGGTGGCAAAGGAAATGGAAGATGGGGCCTCCCGGCTGACCATGCCTGGCCCTCAGGTAGCCCGTTCCTGTTGGTGCAGCTGCTGGCATTCACCCATGCAAGTTTATAGCTGCTTATCTATGTTGGCAGCTCGGTTTCTCAGGCGGCTCTTTGTTTGTTAGAAAAGAAATGATTTGGGGGCTGCTTCTTGTTAAAAAGGAAAGCTTTCCGAGGACTCTGTTACCCTCACTACCTGCCTAAAATAATTTCTTTCTAGCTCCTGTATCAACACCCCCAGCCCGCCCTCCCTTTTACCTGGTCCCTGTCCTGTTCCACCCTGGCCACTCATGATGGCACCAATTTCCTTGATTGCAGAGATGCCTGGGAGCCCCAGAGCCACCTGTGCCTGGACCCCAAAAAGCACAGAACTTAGGAGGAGGAACAAGAGAGACGATTAATTATTAGAAATAAATCGCAAACATTAAAACAATGGTACAGGAAGGCAGAGAAGGAAAATGAAGTCAAGAATTCAGCTTTTAGATTTTAAATCCCCAGTTTTCTGACTCTAAAACATCTGGTTTTGCAACTGAGGAACATGGGAAAATGCCTGGTTTCACTCCAGGGAATCCCACATCCAGCTATTTTATTTGTTTCAAAGCATTTTCATCAGATTTTAAAGATGGTTTACTGCCTGAAGATGAAAGGAATGCTTGTCAGAGTAATTTTTCATAGTTCTGCTCTTTCATCCAACTAGATCAACAAACTAAGCAGGTGTTTAGGAAAACGGCTGCATTTTGTACCTGCAGGAGCTTCAAAAGCAATGGAGATCCAAAACTGTTCTAAAATCATCCAGACACATTTTGCATCTAAAAAATATGTGCATATTCATTTACCTTCAAATCCCTAAAATGATGCCTTCTGAAGTTGCCCGTTTTCCTTTCTGTTTGCAGTGTAGATGCCGCATCTCCGGAAGGTGGGGAATGTTCTTTTTGCTGTCCAAAGCAGGCAGGATTCCTGAGACTTACTCATCAGCCAAACATATTCCTCAACTGCAAATCTCTTAAAGGCCCCCTGGATCACCTTAGTCCCCCAGGCCTCACCCAGCCGGACATATCACACAACCATCTACCAACAGGGCGTCCAGCTTTGAGGCTTCTTCCAAACTACCGCAGCAAGCTCACAAATGCCCCTCAGCACTGAGCAGCTGGAGGGTGTCTATGCTGAACACCCCGTGTCTCAGTGTCCCGTCCAGGCTGCTGATGGTCAGGCCCTATGAGAAGGGCTCCTCATACACTAAAAACACACAAGCATGGCAATGTGGGGTGGAGATTGACAGCCCAGGCGTATGCTGAGGTTTGGTTCCGAAAGCTCATTTTGATTTTGTTTTGTTTTCTTTCCCAATAGCCATTTGATGGACTGAGAGCTCCTAATGAGAATACAAACTTAGACCAAATAAACTATGAAGTTGAGAGCTTGGATCTACAAGCAGGCATATCTTTCTAAACTGTGAATCATTGGCTGGGTCTCAGACTGGCCTTGCCACATGTGCTGCATTTTTGAAATGGCCTAAATGGGTTTGTTCTGCTCCCATAGATCAGCCCTCTTGCTCTCCCAGCAGGAAATTGATTGTGAAACAAAATTTTCTAACTAGAAAGGAAAAGAAAAATGTGCATCTTTCATCAAATACTAAAGGGTATTTGATGAGTCATAGTTCAGTTTGAAACTGATTTGCAAATGCATCTCCATTTACTCTCACCATTTAACCCATGCAAAATTTGCATGTTAGAATAAGAAAGATTAATAAAATCTTGCATTTCAAAGTAGTTTTAAGATACTGGTATTGCTGCACCCCCAAAATGTACAATTTTCTGAAGAATGTGTTAACCCAATTATTCTAAGTGAATAAAAGAACTATTTGAAAGAAATATGAAGCATATTTTCCCAAACAGAAAAATTCCTTTGTAATGCAATTAATCAAGTGCTACTTTTAAATTATTCACCTTATGAATTCCATTTTTGAAAATCCTATTTTCTAAAGCAGAGTATATCCACCCAGCCTGGTTTGAATTTTCTACCCCGCCTCTGATTTCCCTTTGAACAGATGAGACAAACAAAGTGCGCCACCTTCAATGGGATGACTTCCCTGAGGAGTTCCAGTTACTCAAGCATTCTCTAAAAGCCTCGACCAATTCTGCTGTTCAAGGATCCTTTACATAACGTGAACAAGATCTCTAGCTTTTCCTTGTAATCATCACCACCATCTCTATCCCCATCAAAGTTGTTGCAGAACCAGTATGAGAGCAGCAAACTGTAAATTTGGATTGTTTTGGAGCATTTGTTCCTTTTTGAATCAACCAACAGGTTATAGTTAACAACATATGCTCATACATTGCATTATATATTATCCAGAAATATAAAACACCTTAAACCCTCATTCATCATTTCAGCCCCATGTTCTAAAACTGGTCCTTTCAAAGGAGCCATTCACACGCAGTGCCGAGGACGGCCAGCAGATGGCAGCACCAAGGCTCAGAAAGAGCAGAAACCAAGCCGGAGCTCAAGGGGCGTTCAATGCCTACCGTGATATCGTCAGGACACCAGAGAAAGGCAAATTATGTTCTCTCTTCGTTATTTTCCTTCTAAACACATTTGACAACCCACCTTTTATTAACACGTTTGCGTCCTCCGAGACAATGCTTTTGCACACCACCACGCTCCTGCTGCGCAAAGCTTCAATCAGGGATTAAGAAGCTAAGATCCTATGTAAAGAATATTTATGTCTTAATTGTCTTCAAAGCTTGGCATGGTAATTGAAGAATTCAAAGGTCAAAAAATCTACTTTGTCTCTCCTATTTTTCAGAAAATCAAGAAGTCAACAACACCAAGATTGATAGAAATACATTTTCCTTGTCTCTCCTGCACATTATACTAAGTGGTAATGTCGAGCTGACAGGACTTTGTGATGTTTTATATCTGAAGGTGAATACGCCTGAGTATGCCCCCTACAGAGACGCTCACTTATACTTAAAGGAAGAGCAGAGAAATCGCAAAAGAAGCCATCACAAAGGATAGTGAACACTGGAAAAAATGTTTAACCTCAGTAGCAATCAAGTCCAAAAAAAAACCCACCGAAATGTCATGGTTTACAATCAAATTACTGCACACCAAAATGTATTAATAATGAGCCCCACATGAGAGAAAACAAATTGACCCAACCTTTCTGAGGGAAAATGGAGCCAGAGACTCAGAAGCTTTGAAAACGTTCATAGTCTTTGACTTATTAGCAACACTCTTGGGACTGTAACCCAAGAAAAAAATCTAAAATCCAAAATACAGAGTCAAGATTATTCACACCAACAGTACGTGTAACAGTAAAACACAGGACACGTTCTAAATATCGCAACAGAATAGTAACTAAATTATAAAGTAGTTATATGACTATATATTTAGTCAATAAAATAATGCCCATACATACTTTCAGAGCTAAGCATCTGAAAGGATACAGGTAAGCTCTCTTTAAATAGTAGGATTAATGGTATTATTTTCATGCTATTCTTTTGCTTATCTATGTTTTTAAGTTTTATGCAACAAACTTGTTTCAGGAGTAAGAAAACTGTTAAAAGAGACTTCAATTTACTGGCAGTATAGTATGGTCTGAACTATGTGAAACCACACACTGCACATAAAAGAGGGAGATAAGGCCAGGCGCAGTGGCTCACGCCTGTAATCCCAGCACGTTGGGAGGTCGAGGCGGGTGAATCACGAGTCTAGGAGTTTGAGACCAACTTGGTTAATATGGTGAAACCCCGTCTCTACTAAAAAAACAAAAATTAGCCAGCCATGGTGGCACATTCCCGTAATCCCAGCTACTCAGGAGGCTGAGGCAGAAGAATCGCTTGAACCCGGGAGTTGGAGGTTGCCATGAGCTGAGATCGTGCCACTGCATCCAGCCTGGGTGACAGAGTGAGACTCCGTCTCAAGGAAAAAAAAAGAAAGAAAAAGAGGGAGATAAACTGTAAGTAGTTCTCATTTACGGCTGAGCTGTGGGTAATTTTACTACTTTATTTTATGCTTTCTACAATGAGCCTGCACTACATTTTATATCAGAAAATAATTTTAATGGAAATATGAGCTGTGACCCATACTAAAAATTAACTCAAAATAGATCATACTTAAATGTAAAACCTAAAACCATAAAACTTCTAGAAGAAAACATAGAAGAAAATCTTGTCAATCTTGGGTTAGACAAAGATTACTCAGGACACTAAAAATATAACCCACACACACATACAAAATTGAAAAACTGGGCTTCATCGGTATTTAAAGCTTCTGCTTTTTGAAAGACACTTAGGAATATGAACAGACAAGCCAGGGACTGGAAGAAAATAATTCCAAAGCACATATCTGATAAGGACTTGTATTCACTTTATAAAAAGAATTATCAAAACTTGATCATAAGAAAACCAAATTTAAAATATGAGCAGAAGGTTCAAACAGGCATGTCACCAAAGAGGGTATATGAAGGGCAAAGACGCTCATGGAAGTCATCATTCGGAAAAAGCAAATTGAACCATAATGAAAAACTGCAACCCATCTATTAGAATGGCGTATTTATTTATTGGAGACTGGAGTGCAGTGGCGGGATCTCGGCTCACTGCAACCTCCGCTTCCCGGGTTCAAGCGATTCTCCTGCCTCAGCCTCCCGAGTAGCTGGGACTACAGATGCACGCCGCCACGCCCGGATAATTTTTTGTATTTTAGTGGAGAGGGGGTTTCACTGTGTTGCCCAGGCTAGTCTCGAACTCCTGAGCTCAGGCAATCCGCACGCCTCGGCCTCCCCAAGTGCTGGGATTACAGGCGTGAGCCACCGCGCCTGGCCTAATTTTTTTTTTAAACCTGCCAAAACCAACTACTGACAGATTTAGAGCACCTTCTGCCACGTTCTGCTGGTGCGAGTGCAAAACGGCGCAGGCACTTTGGAAAGCCACTGGCAGCTCTTTACGGGTAAACAAGCTTCTCTTATTGCCCACAGATTCCGCGGCTCAGTATTTACCCAAGAAACATGAAAACTTCGGTCCACACAGAACCCATATACAAAGGTTTATAGCCCTTATTTATTTATTTAGGGACGGAGCCTCCCTCTGTCGCCCAGGCTGGAGGGCAGTGGCGTTCCCGGCTCACTGCAGACTCCGCCTCCCGGGCTCAGAAGATTCCCTCGCTTGAGTAAGGCGGAACTGTTGCCTGAACCTAGGTGTGGCTTTTTGGAAACGAGGCCAATTAGGTCACTAATTAATTCATTCAGTAGCCCAAGCAGAAGTTCCAGTCAATCAGATTTAACACTTACTTTTAACAAATACCTCTGCTGCATTCATTTTCGTTTCAGGCCCTCCATATGAGAAGAAAAGTGTACCTTTGTCTTGTCATTTGAGTATCTTTTTAATGCTTTGTTGCTGCCCTAAGGAAGAAAAGGAATTCTCCTTTATCCTCAGTGTCCGGGGAAGGAACCCGGAAGTAGAATGACAGCAATGTTGGAAATTGCTTTCCATCCGAAGTGACTTGGTACAAGCAGTGGCCCTCCTGTGTACAGACGACAGAATATGCAGAGCTCTGTGGAAAGAGCGAAAGGAACTGCATTTTTAAAAGTGTTGCTCAATGTTCCATCCTCAGAAAGCCTCTGCTTCTCTCAGCTCTGGGCTTCCCTTTTTATTACGCCCAGTGATGATGAGCTGAAGTACAAATCGCCCTCCCCACAAACTCCCGGGCAACTCTAGCAAGGTCGCTTTCTTTTTCTTCAAACTGTGGCGTACAGGGACTTTTACACTTTGGTGACATGGAACACGCACGCGATACACATAGGAAACAACGTTTTCATGAGGGAACACTTGAGCTAGGTGCAGTATCTTCTGGTCATTTTCATTCTGTTCCATGCTACATGTTTCATTTCGCGAAATGCTTGTCGAGACCTGCTAAAAAGTAAAAAGACTCGATCCCTCACTCAGGAGTAGCGTGATCCATGATGTGAAAAGTGCAGCTCCAGTGAGCCCGGACGCACAACACTTCAGAGCCTCCTTAGCGACTGTGGCCTGCTGAGGACACTGGCTTTAGGCAGCCAGTGGTAGCCGGTGGCTTTCCTGACAGACCTGCTACTTCACATAATTCTGTTCACGGCCTTCAATGTGATTCAAACTGCTGTTTCTTTAAAATAAAAATAATCTGGTCGGGTGCGGTGGCTCACGCCTGTAATCCCAGCACTTTGGGAGGCCTAGGCAGGGGGATCACCTGAGGTTAGGAGTTGGAGACCAGCCTGGCCAACATGGTGAAACCCTATCTCTACTAAAAATACAAAAAATTAGCCAGGTATTGTGGTGGGCGCCTGTAATCCCACATACTTGGGAGGCTGAGGCAGGAGAATCGCTTGAATCCAGGAGGCGAAGGTTGCAGTGAGCCAAGATCGTGCCATTGCCTGGGCAACAAGAGTGAAACTCCGTCTCAAAAAAAAAAAAATCTTATCTTTCTCATCATTAGATTAAAAAAAAAATCTGCAATTAGGTCAAATCAAATCAAGTAGGAATTAATCAAGGAGATGGGTTTTGTGTTTCCATTGACTGCACAGAGCAGGTCTGGGCTCCCCCGCTCCGCCCCCCGCCACCCTTGCTCTCTTCTGTCTGGGAAGCTGCAGGCAAGGCTGCGGGTGGCTTGAGTCTCCCGGTCCCTGGGAGAGTTGGCCCCATGGCTCAAGTCTGGAAGTGGCACTCAAGGATGCCAGAGCTGGTGCTCCACGCTCGGGAACCCCCAGGAACTCTACGGACTCAATTCCCAGGCAGTGGTGATTTCAAAATTCTCCAAGTTGAAGTTTTCTTCGACCAACAGAGTCGCCTTCTTGCTGCCTCCTAGCACTTCCTGCTTCCCTTGGGAGGGAAATACATGTCCTCCTCCCCTCCACTCTTCAGAGACTACACCTGGTGATTTGGATGTTTTTTGAGGGGCACCTTTAAACCGTGGGTTAAAATTCCAGTAGCCATCTCCCTTCCATCTTCCTTCGAAGACATTATCTCCCAGTTTGTTTCTTCGCATTCAAGTGGGCACGTGGCCTGCAGCCTCAGCCTGTTAACAGCGTGGAATGGTGGTGACAGTGTCCAGGGCAGACTGAGAGGGAGGGATGCCTGCCACTGCCTTGGGACCGTCTGCTTCTCTTGTTCTGTGGCAGACCTTCCCAGATCATGGCAGACATTCGCTCCACTGTTTGGAGCACCCCTAGATAAATGGGAACCCCAGCCAGGAAATTACCCACTATAGCTTTCCATTTCCCGGGAGTTGTGTGCTCCAAATGTGAGCTGAGCTGACAGCAGTGAAGGAGGGAGCTGGAGAAGCGTCACCACTCATGCCATCACGTGCCCAGGAGGGAAAATGTGTGGAAAGGCTCCAGGTGCACAATAACACAGGATACCAGCAAAACATTAAGGGGCATCCAACAGGAATCCACCCCAGTCCCAGCTCCTGGTGATGGCTCCACAGTTCAGGAAAAGAAAACACTACCACCGTTTTTCAAAATGCAAAACAATGTCACCAAACAAACGAATCGGGTGGAATCCCTACTTTGCTTGTGGGAGCCAAAACCTTCCTCTGTGTATACTTGGTCTTAACTCAGAAACACCAGCCAAAGGCAACTGATCCCTTGGGGGTACCCTGGCTTCTCGGCCTGCCCACTCAAGGTCGCCCTGACTCCTCTAGGAACCCCTCCAGCCACCCCAGGATCATGCTTCAGTCCAAATACTACAAGGCACAGGGGAGGGGATTTACATGCCAGTGCTCCCATGGAGGGCCAGGGTGTGAATGTTTTGTTGGACTGAGCTGTATGGGGCTACTTTGGACTACAAAAAGGAAAAATTAACTTCCTAGGTTTTGAGATAGCCTGAATAGTAGGTCCCCACCTCTGCCCAAGATGTTCACATCCTAATCCCCGAACCTGTGAATATGTCACCCTACATGGCAGAAGGGACTTTGCAATGTGACTAAATGAAGGATCTTGGCATGGGCAGATCATCCCAGATGATCTCGGGGATCCCTTTAGGTGGAGAGGCAGGAGTCAGTACTGGGAGCTGTGAGGATGGAGTGAGAGGGTGGAGTGATGTGAGGAGAGGTTCAAGCCTCAGGAGCACATGAGCCTCCAGAAGGAGCATGGCCCTGCCAACACCTTCACTGTGGACTTCCGGGCTCCAGAGCTGTAAGGGAATGAGCCTCTGTTGTGTAAGCCACTGCACTGTGGTGACTTGTTACTGCAGTGGCGGGAAACTCATAGGCATGCACTAGATTCAACGCCAAAAAGAGGCTCAATTTTCCCCCCTTCTCTTGGATCCACGCCCCTGTCCCCATCTCTTAAATGTGGGTGGTGCCTGAGACTGGTGGACAGGACAGCAAGCCAGTTCTGACCGAGGCCTCTGGAGGCCTGGGAGCCTCAAATCACCCCACGGCACCCACCTCTGCCCCTGGAATCACCCCATGACACCCACCTCTGCCCCGGAATCACCCCATGGCACCCACCTCTGGCCCGGAATCACCCCATGGCACCCACCTCTGCCCCGGAATCACCCCATGGCACCCACCTCTGCCCCGGAATCACCCCATGGCACCCACCTCTGCCCCGGAATCACCCCATGGCACCCACCTCTGCTACTGGAGAAAGAGAGCCTAGGCATGGCAGCTCAGGCCACACGGACCAGCCGGCTGTCTAATCTTTTTCCTTTCCTCCATATCAGACTTTGGAAGTTAAGCCCAAAATTTATACTTATCAATGGCTCTCCAGTAAATATTCCTAAAAGTAAGGGTGCAATCAAAATAAGTAATCAGATCCAATAAGGGAAGGAACATTGTTATTTTCTAAAATCTTTCAAAAGGCCAAGTGCTTTCACTTAAGAATCCCACTTAATAATCCACCAGAGAACCCTGATTTCCATTTCAGAGGTTAGAATAAAAATTTGTGAGGCTGGGCACAGTGGCTCACACCTATAAATCCCAGCACTTTGGAAGGCCGAGGCAGGTGTACCAACTGAGGTCAGGAGTTCAAGACCAGCATGGCCAACATGGAGATACCCCGTCTCTACTAAAAATACAAAAAATTAGCTGGGCGGGGTGACACACGCCTGTAATCCCAGCTACTCGGGAGGCTGAGGCAGGAGAGTTGCTTGAACCCAGGAGGCAGAGGTTGCAGTGAGCTGAGACTGTGCCACTGCACTCCAGCTTGTGGGGGCAACAAGAGCAAAAATCTATCTCAAAAAAAAATTGTGACAATGAATGGAAACAATACTGTAAAACTTCTTTAAAGAAAACAGTGCAGTGTTGCAGTGTTGATGCATGAATAGACAAACTGAACCGAGGAATTGAATAGAGGGTCTTGAAATGACCAAACCACATGTGGAAACTCAGTGTCTGGCAGCAGCGCCATCTCACAGCACTGGAGTAGGGATGAGTGTTTTAATCAATTGAGTGAGACAATTGGGGGCCTTTGGGAAAAAAGATGAAATTAGATTCATATGTCACATCAAACATAAAGATAAACTCTCAGTGGATCAGGGATCTAAATATTTTTAAAATAAAATAATAAAAGTACTAGAAGAAAATATGGTTAAATTCATATTCAGCCTCCATGGTGAGTCTTTCTAACTATAACCTGAAATCCAGAGGCAATTAAAAAAGAGTAATAAATTTACCACATAAAATAAAGCTGTTTGGCAAAGTATCATAAAGGAAACAAAAAAGCCTAATAAATTGGGAGAAAATATTTGTAACACAATTCATGGATGAAGGACTCATGTCTCAAACCTATGAAGACGTCTTTAAAATGGAAAGAAAAGAACGAAAAAACAAAATAAAAATTTTAGAAAATATATGAACAGATAATTCACAAAAGAGGTGTCAAAATGATCCTCACCATATAAAAAATATTCTACCTCAGGCCGGGCATGGTGGCTTACGCCTGTAATCCCAGCACTTTGGGAGCCTGAGGCAGGTAGATGACGAGGTCAGGAGTTTGAGACCAGCCTGGCCAACATGGCAAAACCCCTTCTCTACTAAAAATATAAAAATTAGCTGGGCATGGTGGTGTACACCTGTAGTCCAAGCTATTCGGGAGGCTGAGGCAGGATAATTGCTTGAACCCAGGAGGCAGCAGTTGCAGTGAGCCAAGATTGCAACACTGCACTCCAGCTTGGCAACAGAGCAAGACTTCATCTCAAAAGAAAAAAGTTCTATCTCACTCACCACTAGAAATATGCAATCTGAAACCACACGGAGATACCATTTCTTGCCTATCAGTTAGCAAAAATCAGTATGAAAACACCTTCTTCTTCTTCTTTTTTCTTTTGTCACCCAGGCTGGAGTGCAAGGGTGCAACCTTGGCTCACTGAAACCTCTGTCTCCCAGTTCAAGCAATTCTCCTGCCTCAGCCTCCCTAGTAGCTGGTATTACAGGTGCACACCACCACACCCAGTTAATTTTTGTTCTTTTTGTAGAGATGGGGTTTCTCCATGTTGGCCAGGCTGGTCTTAAACTCCTGACCTCAAGTGATCTGCCCTCCTTGGCCTCCCAAAGTGCTGGGATTACAAGTGTGAGCCACCACACCTGGCCAGCAATGCCTTCTTCTGATGAGGGCATGGGGAATAAGCAACTCTCACACTGCTGGTGAGAGTGAAAGCTGGCACAGCTCTGGGAAGCAAATCACAACACCTAACAAAGTGACAACTGCACTCATTTTCAGTCACCTGCTCCTAGGAGTCCACACTAAAGACATCCCTCCGACAGCATGGACCTTCATACACACAAGATTACTCACTGCGGCGCTGTTTGCCATCGGAATATTGTGGAAATAATCAAAATGCCCACATGTAGGACAGGAGTTGAGTAAACTATGATGTCTCTAGAGGATGAGGTCGCTTTCGTGTAAGAAGTAAGGAGAAGAAAACATAGTGTGCTCTCTGTTCATCTGATGTTTAGTTCCGACTTTTGGAACCAAGCTAACCATTCAAGATAAATGAAATAAATAAATAGGTGGGAAGGACCCACATGGAATGCAAACAGGAACTAAGTGACCCAGCTGTATTAGAAATAGATGACATAGGGGAATCACTAGGTCAGGAATTTGAGACCAGCCTGGCCAACATGGTGAAACCCTGTCTCTGCTAAAAATACAAAAAACAAACAAACAAAAATAGCCAGGTGTAGTGGCAGGCGACTGTAGTCCCAGCTATTCCAGAGGCTGAGGCAGGAGAATCACTTGAACTCGGGAGGTGGAGGTTGCCGTGAACCGAGATCGTGCCAATGCACTCCAGACCTGCAACAGAGTCAGACTCCATCTCACACACGCACAAAAATAATAAATAAAAAACCCGAAAGGTTTTCCAAAGGCCAAATCTGTGACATTTTGAACATTGTAAGTAATGATGATAATGAATTATAATTCACAGAATAAAATGAAAAACCAGGGTTCCATCCTGGCATAAATAATTGAATGCATAAATAAATGGGAACTAGTGAAAGCTCTTCCTTGCAGTAGCATCACAAGTAATAGATGCAGAATTGTGGAGTCATACAATCATCATTTAGCACCCACCATAATACTAATTCAGCAAGAACCATCAATGGATGCTAAGCCTGTGGGGGAACATGTGATTAGGAACAGGATATTCACACAGCCTTGAAGTGTCTCTCCATACATAGATACATATTACAAAGGGAAGAGGGACTTTCCAGTGGAGAGACCTGGCAGACACCACCCTATCGACCAAGTGATAAAAGTTACCAGCAGCAGGAACAGGACAAACTGACGGAGGCACGGAGAAGACATCCCTCCTGGGGTTCCCTGCCCGAAATGCACAGTGGAGCCCTCAGACAAACTGAGCAATACTCTGCAAAATAACTGGCCAGCGCTCTTCAAAAGTGACAAGGTCACCACAAAGTGACAAGGTCATAACAAAACAAAGACTGAGAATCTGTTCCAGATTAAGTAAGAATCGAGAAACATGACAAGGAAATGCAACATGTGATCCTGAATTCGATCCTGGACCAGAAAAACGCAGATTCCTGGCCCTGACGCAAGACCTCCTGAATCAGAACATCTCATGTGAAGGCCCAAGAATCTGGATTCTAATTGGCACCATGTGACCCTTCAGTACAGTACAGTTGAGAACCATACGGCTGTGATCTTATTCACGTGACAGTCACGACACAAATGACTGAGCGAACGTGTCCAGGACATTTACAAATGGAGAAAAGTGTTGTGAAGGAAAGGTGGAGGGAATGGTGACCTCAGACCACACAAAACACAGATGGGATCAGACGGGGATGGGAAAGTCTCCCTGAGGAAGCAGCATTTGAAGTGAGACCTAGGAAACAGACAGAGTGAGGGGACACAGAGAGGAGGAAGAGCGGCCAGGATGGAAGGAATTGCTGATGGAGAAATCCTGAAAAGGAAGGGGACGTGGAGATTTGGAGGAATTGATGTTAACTGAGACTTACCAAAATTGCAACCCAGCCTCACTCAGCCTACGAAGGGGACAGGTGTGGCTCTCGGGGGTTTCATAAACACCTGCTGGGCTTCCTGGATCCTGAGGTCAAGGTCTTGTCTTCGCACTGACAGACTGCAGAAACTTCCAGAATGAGATTCAGACTCGATTAGTTTAGCTTTTTAAAAGGCTTCCCTCCTGGCACAGCCTGAAAATTCAGCAAATGTCTTAAGGGGGAAGCAGGCCGAGTGTTTGAGACCCATCAAGTCGCCCTAATCCCGTGAGGCTGCCCCCCATCCCCAACAGCAGCCCCGTCCGGCCTGAGCACACATTTGCCCCCCAGAGCCCTGCCCTGCACCCTCGGCCCCTCTGGTTCACGTCGCTCCCACGGCCCTTGGGAGCTTTGAGAGAGATTACAATGCAATTGTATGCACTCACTGAACCTATGTTATAAGAAGTGGTTTTTAAAGTCATATAAAAGGTATTATCGTGTTAAATGAAAAAATATACAAAATCACTTAAAAATATTGTTATAGCTTATATTTAAATTAACAGCACTATACATTCTCCCAAAAGAATGCCCTCCCTTAACCAGTCAAACTTCAAAAGAGACTAGCCAGGGCATGGTATTCCGTCCAGCCCGCAACGCACTGCCACCTGGCCAGCCCCGTTTCAGCCTCTGCAGGTCATGCGTGGAAGATGGAGAAGTCTTCGGGGACTGAATGCAGAATCTGAGAAGTCCAGGGACCAGCCCTGACAATGCACTAAAGATCTTCAGGGGGCCGAATCTGGTTGCCAAATGCAGAGTGTCCGGTCCACACCCGTGTGGCCACCCAAGAGCTCAGCCTAAACCAGGCACCTGTCTGTTCAGGCTGCGATAGCCCACCACCTAGACTGATGACTCAGACGACAGAAGTTCACCTCTCACCATTCTAGAGGCTGGAGGCTGGGACCAGACGCTGCCACGGCAGGGTTCTGGGGAGGGCTTGCTTCCTGGTTGACAGACTGCTGGCTTTTCTTTGTATCCTCACGTAGCAGAGAGACATCATCTTTCTGGGGCCTCTTTTAGAAAGGCACCAATCCCATTCACGAAGCCTCTGCCCTCATGACCTAATCACCTCCCACTCACCTTGCTTCCAAATATGGTGTCATTGGGGGTTGTGGTTTCCAGGTGTGAATTTGGGAGGAAGACGCAGACATGCAGTCCATAACAGGAGGCGTCCAGATTCGATGCAGGGATTGTCTTCCACCACGGCAAAGCAGCAAGCGTGAGCACCCATGATGGGAGCCACCTGGACTATTTCTGTCTGGGTGCTGAGGGCGTGGGTGATGATATGCCTCAAACTCATCAGCAGCACTTGATGAAAACGATCTGTGCGGAAGCTGCAAATCACCCTCTAGTCGCCAAATCTGGTCACCTTTCCAGTCTGTACATCACTTCTCTACGGCCTTCCACACTGCGGACCTCTTTCCCTGGAAACCCACGCTCCTCCGGCTTCTGTGACCCCACCTCCTGCCTGTTTCCTACTGCCCTGCTCTCCTTTTGTCCATTTCCCGATACGTTCCCGTTCCCCGGGCTTCCACGTGCAGCCTCTGCTCTTCTCGCACTTGCTCTCTCAAGACTATCGCCTTCAAATCCATAGTGTCTGGCCACACTCACACCTGACGCTGGCAAATCTGCATCTCAGATGTTTTGCTAAACGCCAGGCTGGCCACGGACAACTGCGGACCAGAATGTGCCACAGCATTTGGCAGTTCACGGGGATGCGGTGTTCCTCTCCCGCTCCCTCCCGGCTGCTTCCCCTTTTCGATTCCCTGGATCCTGGAAGCCATCCCAGCCTCCTTCCTCCCACCACCACTCCCCCCTCCCCACCCTCCACCCCCTGCCCCCGCTGCTTCCTACCCAGTTGGTTCCTACGTGGTGTGGATTCTGCCTCTCAGATCTTCAATTACCACTGCCAAGTGTCTGTGTTTACTTTGCACCTGATAACCCCATAGCTTTAGTATAACTTAGGGGTTTTTGTTGGTTTTTGTAGCAGACAAGGTGTTGAAGGGAAGGCACACAGGTGAGGAGCCCACAGAAAGACAGGGTCGCCAGGGAGGCTGGAGAACCATGCTTGGGAAGCACAGGGTGGAGCAGATCCAGGTGGGAGCAGCACAGGACGCCAATTGTTCTTCATGATTGAGCCAGTCTGCCCAAGATTCCAAGCCCTGGCACGAGAGGAGCTTGGCTCACATGCTTACTGTCAGCTGCAGGAGGTAGCCCATGGGAGACCCCGATGGGAAGCCTACAATGTGGGGGAGAAGGGATTGTGCAAAAAGGAAACTGAGGCACTGCTCCCAAAGAAGAGGTGCCCCGCATCAACCACCAGTGGCTACAGCCTCTCCTTGTCTTCCACAGCCTTAGAGCTCCCCCTGCTCCACCCGCCTGCTTGCCCCATGGACTTCTTCGATCTTTCATAAAAGTCCGTGTTGATTTTGTTGTTTCTTTGTTTAGAATCTTTATGCAGCTCCCTATGGCTTCCCAAGTAGCCCATAATATGCACAATGTCACTTGTTGTCCATCCTTCCCATCCACACCTTTTTCTTTTTTTTTTTTTTTTAACATGGAGTCTCACTTTGCTGCCCAGGCTGGAGTGCAGTGGCTCCATCTCAGCTCACTGCAACCTCCGCCTGCTAGGTTCAAGCAATTCTCCTGTCTCAGCCTCCCAAGTAGCTGGGACTACTGGCACTCACCACCACGCCTGGCTAATTTTTTGTATTTTTAGTAGAGGCGGAGTTTCGCCATGTTAGCCAGGCTAGTCTCGAACTCCTGACCTCAGGTGATCCACCTGCCTCAGTCTCCCGAAGTGCCAGGATTACAGGCTTGAGCCACTGTGCCCAGCCCCCATCCACACCTTTGTTCTACTTCTCAAGCTCCTTGCCATTTATTTTGAGTTCTTCCTGCTTCGATGACCAACCTGGCAGCTTTCAGGAGTGGAGCAGCCCAGTGGCTTCCTGAGGCTCAATTTCTCACTTTTTTTAAAAACCCACTGGAAATGTAAAGAGATGACAAACATTCTGTTACTGGAATTCCACTCAAGAAGAGTACTATTTTTGGCTAGAAAAATGCTTGATGCCACTCCCTCCCCACCTAAAGGATGAGCAGGAAGGCTTTGAGGCTGCCTTCTGAAGACAGTGGGCTGGGCTCCTGCAGGCTCCCAAGGTCCTGCCATGCGGCCTGCGCATTTGGGGACACTCAAAACAGTGAAGGGGGCTGAGGGTCTCCTTCGCATCTGTATCACGCATAACTCTGTCCCTCCTTTAGATAAATTATTTTTAGCCCAGGCAGCATAGCAAGACCTCGTCTCTACTGAAAATAAAAATAAAAAATTAGCCAGGTGTAGTGACATGTGCCTATAGTCCCAGCTACTCAGGAGGCTGAGTCAGGAGAATCACTTGAGCCCAGGAGTTAAGTCTGTAGTGAGCGATGATTACACCGCTGCACTCCAGCCTGGGTCAGAGACAAGAATAAAGTCACAGCACCTGCAGCACTGTGGCAAATGCCTTCCCTCCACCCATTTTTCTTACTATTTTCCTTCCAAACTCAGCTGTCCCCTTTGAGCAAGTCCCGACAGCCGCTGGCCCAGCGCTGCCTCTGCGAAGCCCCTCACTCCCCTGACCCCACTTATTCAGTTCTCCTGTTTGTCTTCTTCCCCAGGAACTGAAGATTCTGGATGGCAGGAAAAAGCTTTTATTTGACTATTTTCACACCTGGCCATGTGCTCGGCACATCAGCATGTGCTCAATGGATGTGCAGGTGCAATTTGCTTTCTGCTATTGGAAAAAACTTGGACTTCATTTTTAAAACATCAGTTTTCCCCAGAGAAAAGCCTTAATGACTTGTTTTCGGTTACTTCTGATTCCAAAGGAGATTTCAGAAACCAAAAGTAAGGTAGGATGAATCTTCCTACAAAGCTCAACCCAACCTAAAAAAAAACGTTCTTGGCAGTTTTAATTCATTGAAACATCTCAAATTAGCTCTAAAAATCGATGTCCAGCTGATAAATGAATAGTGTGATGGGTGGTCTCCATCCCACCTCCATATTTAACTCAAAAATAACTTTGAATAAAGTATCACTCTTGGCAGGGTGTGGTGGTTCATGCCTGTAAACCCAGCACTTTGGGAGGCCAAGGTGGACAGATTGCTTGAGCCCAGGAGTTCAAGGCTAGCCTAGGCAACATGGTGAAAACCGTCTCTACAAAAAAATTAGTTGGTTGTGGTGATGTGTGCCTGTAATCCCAGCTACCTGGGAGGCTGAGGTGGGAAGATCACTTGAGCCTAGGAGGAGGTGGTTGCAGTGAGCTGAGATCACACCTCTTCACTCCAGCCTGGGTGATGAAGCAAGACCCTGTCTCGGAAAAAAAAAAAAAAAAAAATGGAAATTGCTCTTTGATTTTTCAAATGTTAAAGATTCCACACTAATAAAGCTGATGTTTTCTAATATGTATAATGCTAAATGTTTACAAATAAAATTAATCCATGGAAAACAAGGTACTGTGTCAGAAAGGAATTCACAGACTCCAGAGGATACTACTACCATAGGGATATAGAAGGAAAGCCTTCTTTCTTTTATTATGATGCAGTACTGCAGACATCCAGTAAATCTTAGAGGTTAAGACAACAAACCTAGCCTAGAACACAGTGAATTCACTATGAACCACCATCCAGCCCCTCCCCACGATGCAACCACTATGCAGAATGTCTGCCATGCTTGTACACGCCTTTATGCTTTGGCTTTATGTGAAAGCTTACTTTACATATTTTTAATCTGTTGTTCGACACTTTGTTTCTGAGCTCTTCCCATGTTGGTGTGCATAGCTCTTGCTCATCATTTTCACTTTGTGATTTTATCACAATCAGTTTAACCAGGCTTTTAAGAAAAATCAGCATTTAGATACTGTTTTATGTTTTTATTTGTTTGGGTGCTTTGCTCATGTTTTCTCCTATCAACATCACCAAAAGGGCATCCGGTTCACATCCTTTCATGCGTATGCAAGAATGTCTTTAGGGATGTAACTTGGAGTGAAATTGCTGGCTAGAAGAGAATGTTCCAGTTCAACTGCATTAGGTATTGCCAAGTTAGTCTCCAAAATGATTGCTCTAGTGCAGCAGTCCCCAACCTTTTTGGCACCAGAGACCAGTTTCATGGAAGACAATTTTTCCATGTATGGGTGGTTTAAGGGATGGTTTTGGGATGAAACTGCTCCGCCTCAGATCAGGCATTAGATTCTCATAAGGAGCATGCAGCCTAGATCTCTCGCATGCACAGTTCACAGTAGGGTTCTCACTCCCACAGAAGCTAATGCCACTGCAGATCTGCAAGGAGGCAGAGCTCAGGTAGGAACGCTCCCTTGCCCACTGCTCACCTCCTGCTGTGTGGCCCAGGTCCTAACCCTGGGTTGGAAACCCTCGGTCTAGGGTATGCTTCTACCAGCATCCATGCTCTCACTGGCACTCAGTATTGTCCAGCTTTTACATTTCTACCAACCTGATGGGTGTGAAGTGGTATTTCTTTGTTTTAATTTGTGTACCCCTTATACCAAGTGAGGCTTAGCAGCTTCCCATGTAGCTTCCCATGCTGCCATTAGCCATTTGAGTTTTCTCATCTGTAATTTGTATATTCATATCCTTTCCCAATCTTTCTTTTGCACTATCTGGGTTTTAAAAAAATTCATTAGTAAGAGATACCTGATTTGATCATTACATCTTGTATACATGTATCAAAGTATCACATAGACCCCAAGAACATATACAATTATAATATATCAATTTTAAAAATATGAATATATATTTTCTGGGTACTAATTCTTTGTTAGTCATATGTCTTGCAAATAACTTTTCCTAGTTTTCAACTTGTCTTTTAGTATTTAAGTGATATCGTTAGATACAGAGCAGTTTCAGATTTTACTGAGTTCAAATTTATCTGTCTTTGCCTTTATGTTGTTTTACATATCTTTTAAACAAATCCTTCCTTATCTACTAAATTAATGTAACTCTCCTACTAGCCAAGTGTTTGTCAAAACATTGATATGTGCTCAGTACCACCGTAGGTCATCATAAGATTTATTCCCGGCTTTCCCAGCAAACTAGCGCTGATTATCTCAGTCGTCATCACTGTGTCTAAAATGTTAACACACTTTTTCCAGCAGCAAAACATTTCTGTAAGTGGATTTAAGTTCAAACAAGATAATTGATATAGAAATGGTTTCTTTTAAAAGAAGAAGACGATGATGGCTGGACCTTGGAACTACTGTGGCAGAGAGCTCAATACTGAGGGCTTAGAAATTAACGATGGCTTTGCTGTGTGCTTTTTGATATAGATCACGCTGGGCCCTGGACCCCACTGCCCCTGGCCATCTACGCTGCTATCTTCAGAGTGCTTCCCTCTCCTCCGCCACTCCCGTGGCTGGCTGCTTTTTATGTTCACTGCCCCATCACCTCTTTAGCCAATTAAAATCTCCTTCTGGGCAGAGGTAGCTTACACTGCTGTCTGCACTCCCTGCGCTCTGTAGGGCGTGCTACGTGGTAGCTGGCAAGTGAGAAACAAACACTCGGCAAATGCCTTTCGGACGGGACTGTTCAGACTTTGTACCGCTGGCAAATATTTATCTACTGCTCAGAAGCCAGAAGTCCACCTTGCTTTCATTTTCCGCTAGTGAAAATTCCATCTTCCGGGTTGTGCATAAATGAACCTGATTTTAAAGCTGCAAGTTGATTGGACCATTGTCTCTCCTTCCTTGCTCTCATTCCCTTCTTCTGAGCCTCGGGTCCCCTGGGGAAAGGATGTGTGTGGCCGCTGGCTCCTCTCCGGCCACATTTTCCCGATCTCACTACCTAAAAGGTTGGAGACACCCCCAGCTGCAGCAGGCAGTGTCTTGAGCAGGGCCCCCAGCTTGGGCTAAATGCTCACCCCATGACCAGTCTCTGAAGACGAGGCGGGGAGAGCAGGCGGGTGATGAGATGTTATCATGGGCTCAGTTGCCTGAGTCATGTCACACTTGGCCAGCCACAGGGGCCGGGAGTCAGCAGCCCAGCAGCTCCCACTGGCCACATGTGGGGGTGGTGGGGCAGCGGAGGGAGCAACTCCCCCAAAGAAGAAGAGTGGTTTTCCTTTACTAGATGGACAGAACAATAAATGTTCACCACCCAGGAGATCAGTCCTGGCTCAGACTCTTCTAGGTGGTATGACTCCAGCCAAGTCCTTTATTCTCCAATGAGCCCCAGTTTCCTTACACTTTATAAGGTGGCCTTCCAGCCTTTTGTTTGTTTGTCTGTTTTTAAGAAACAGTATCTTGCTCTGTTGCCCAGGCTGGAGCACAGTAGTGTGATCATGGCTCAGTATGGCCTCACACTTCTGGGCTCAAGGAGTCCTCCTACCTCGGAATCCGGAGTACCTAGACTACGAGCCAGCCTAATTCTAAAATCCTGTCATTCTGGCTGGGTGCAGTGGCTCATGCTTGTAATCTCAGCACTTTGGGAGGCTGAAGTGGAAGAATTGCTTGATCCCAGGACTTAGAGACCAGCCTGGTAACACAGCGTGACCCTGTCTCTACAAAAATTTTAAAAATCAGCTGAGTATGGTGGCACATGCCTGTAGTCCCAGCTGCTCAGGAGGCTGAGGTGGGAGTATTGCTTGAGCCCAGACGTTCAAGGCTGCAATGAGCTGTGATCATGTCACTGGGCAACAGAGCAAGACCATGTCTCAACGAAAAAACTGTATAGTACACTTATGTGGAGCTGGGATGTCACTGTGTTCCTTAGGAAGTATTAGTCTCCCCACTTTAGGGTCCAGGCATGTTAGGTGACCATTGTGAGATCAGTTCACATCGTGAAAAGCACCCAGGAAATACTCAGGACACTCATGGAGGCTTCATTAGATTTGTCATTAACCAAAATGATAAGTTACAGTTTACCTTTTAAATTATAATAAAAGTGGCCAGATTTCTTTATTCAACCAACAGTCAATACTTGAGGAATTAAATTCATGGTTATTAGAAAGCCAGCACCAGTTTTTATACATGTCCTATGCTGGGAGGGGAATCTAACTTCTTTCAATAAGAGCATGTTTTAATAACCTGATCCTGCAGATTCGCTCCAGGACTGGACTGCTCTCACATCAGCTGCCCAGGGCTGTTGGTTGATGCTAGACTGAGACTCCCTGTAGTGGGGAACAGTCTTGTGTTCATTTTTGTGCCCCCACTGCCCAGCCCCAGGCCTGGAATATCTCAACGTGTGTTTGCTAGGTGAACATCCAATGTTAACGAGAAGCAAATACACTCACCCCCTGGAAGGTAGCCCAAAGGCAGAAGGGACACACGCTAGTAACCAGTGGCAAGTTGGCATCAGGGAAGCATGGATGTAAGAATAACGAGTGTTCACATGATACAGACAATCTGGACTCAGAAAAATAAAACAATGTTAGAAAGAAAAAGATGGAAGTTTGAATAATTTTAGAAGCAAAGGTGTAACATGGACAAATGGTAAAAGATGAGCTGTATTCGAAAGCAGTTAGAAGATTTAACTTAGACACTTAACATTCCCATGCTGAAAAGCAGTATTTTATGTGCCTTTACACAATCTCAATGTTGTTATTAATATTATGCAGTAATTGTATACAGCTCTCTGCAACATGCAAAACACTTCTGCTGAAGTGATGTCACGTGTGGGCAGCATGTGGCATGAAGAAGGGGTGTGAGATGGGTTTCCTTCGCTGTCCGTGGTACCACCCCAGGACTTTTCCTCTCCCTGCTTTCCATTTGTAAAACAACAAAGGAAGAATGCGAGGAGCTTCGGGGAGCAAGCAGCTCCCCAAGAGTAGGCCCTGTCTCTAGAGTAAGACTTTAAATATGCTTCTGAAACATGACTGAAAACAGTATCTCACCAGAATAACATCAAATAACGTGTGTGTCATCGTTAGCAAAGGGAAAGAATTCTTGTTTCATGAGCCAGCATGGGGCGTATTTGTACTCAAGTGGGACCATCTTTGAGGAGCAGCTCAGATCCTGTGCTAGAAGAATCAGCATGACCATTTCTTTACGATCAGGTCATCAGTTATCACCTTATGCTTAAGCTTAGATGCAACAGAAATGCCAGCAAACAATGAAACTCAGGCCCTGCAACTTGTTCAGAAGCATATTTGACGTCTCTGTGCAAATTCTGGTTTCCATTACTAAACGCATTTATTAATTGACATCTTTAGATAAAAAATCACCCAATTTGCATGATGTATTTTACTCTTACTATGTATTAGGATGATGTCCTCTTAATGACTTTATAAAGAACGTGTTCTTAATAATGAAAAAAATAGGCTAAGGAAAAAAGCACCATAAAAAGAGAATTCGTTATGACTGAAATTAATAACCGAGGAGTAAAAAGTGGGTGGGACAAAGGATGACTCTGACTTTTCTTTCTTGGTAAGTGACAATAATAGATCCCTCAAAAGGGTGGCACTGCAGATGTCTACGTACGCAGAGGAATGTGGATGTGAAAACTGCTTATGAAGTTGCAGGCCAAGGCAGAGTGAGATGCACAGGCACACTCTCGAGAAAAGGAAGATTTGTCTTCTTGTCTTGAGGTCCTGGGAGAGGCACAGAGCCTGTGGCACAGATACAGTACCACGCGCAGATCCCGGGACTAGATTGTGACAAATGGCTCAGGACCATTCACTCTTTTGTGACGCAGACTAGCAATTAGCCTCTGTGCATCCTCCTGGCCTTCTTACTTGTGAGGTGAGGCCAGTTGCCCCCTATCCTATAGATGTTGCATGTGAATAAATGATGATTTGTCAACAAAATAAGGTGAATGAGTTCCTTGGGAACGGGTGCCATTTAAGTGCAAGCCGCGGCTTCTTTGGCATTTCTGCCTTGGCCAGACAAGGTCTGTGCACCAGCACTCTCTCCCTGGACTCTGATGTGCTCTGTGTCCTTTGCTCGCCCCAGGAGTTCACCTGCATGACCTGAACTCACTCCACACAGACCCACAGTCTCAGGGCTACAGTTGAGTGTTTCTTTCTGCATTTAAGATATTTTAGGACAGGCAGCGGACTCACACCTGTCATCCCAGCACTTTGGGAGGCTTAGGTGGAAGCATTGCTTGAGGCCAGGAGTTTGAAATCAGTGTGGGCAACGTAGTGAGGCTCTATCTCTAACAAAAATAATTTTTAAAATTAGCTAGGTATGGGCTGGGTGCGGCAGCTCACATCTGTAATCCCAGCACTTTGGGTGGCCAAGGCAGGTGGATCATCTGAGGTCAGGAGCTCAAGACTAGCCTGGTCAACATGGTGAAACCTCGTCTCTACTAAAAATTCAAAAAATTAGGTGGGCGAGGTGGCAGATACCTGTAATCCCAGCTACTTGGATGACCAAGGCTACTCGCTGGAACTCCGGAGGCAGAGATAGTGCCACTGCACTCCAGCTGGGGTGACAAGAGTGAAAATCCGTCTCTAAAAAAAAAAAATCAGTTGGGCATGATGGAGTGTGCCTGTAATTCCAGCTACTTGGGAGACTGAGACAGGAGGATCATTTGAGTGGTGCAATCTCAGCTCACTGAAGCCTTGACCTCCCTGGGCTCAAGTGATCCTCTTGCCTCAGCCTCCCGAGTAGCTGGGACCACAGGTGCCACTGCCACAGCTGGCTGACTTTTGGATTTTTGTATAGATGGGACTTGCTATGTTGCCCGGTCCTTTCCTCACTTTTCTCCTCAACTCCACTTTGCCGTTAACATGAATATCCATCCTGTAGTTTCAGCAGAGCAGAAAAGTTTCCTCAATACCACGTCCAGCTAGACTCTGGAAATGTGAAGTGATAAAATTAAGTAAACAGATAGCTTTGGAAATGTGAAATACAATTAGGGAAATAGGTCCTAAACAGCAACATTTGAGTCCATCATAGAGGGGCGTGGTGTGAACAGTGAGAGAAAGCAGATCAAACAGCCCCGTTTCCCAACCTGAAACACCCAGGGAAGTGGTTTCCACATGTTAAACAACACACAAAGCACCTAGGAGGTGATCTCCTGAGCCAGTCTCTGGAAATTAAGATTTAGTAAACCAGCATGGACCCCGAAAATCTGCATTCTGACAAGATCCCAAAAGAGACTTCGATGCAAATTTCTAAAATGGACCACATTTTGGGAAATGCTGATGTATGGAATAAGTGACATACAGCGGTAATGTCCAAAGTGGAGTGCAGACATAAAATATATACTATATACTATGTAATGTAATATGTCAACAGATTATATGAAAACGCAGGTAAATTAAGAAGCATGATAGACCAGGTGTGGCTCATGCCTATAATTCCAGCCTGAGTGACAGAGCGAGATCCTGTCTCTAAAACAAAACAAAACACCAATGGGATACGATGACCACTGCGAATGCTGCATCTTATTTGAGAACTAAAACGTGACCAAGTTAGTGGCGTCTCCCACTGGGATCCTTTCTCTATCCCATCCCCCAGCCTCCTTTGCAGACACCTTCCTTAATTTTTGTTTACTATGCTTTTGCTTTTATAAATATTAGTTTTGGCCAGGCAAAGTGGCTCACGCCTATAATCCCAACTCTTTTGGGAGGCTGAGGCAGGAGGATCACTTGAGCTCCGCAGTTCAAGACCAGGCTGGATAACATAGGGAGACCCTATCTCTACAAAACAAAAATAAAAAATTAGTCAACCGTGGTGGTGCAAGCCTGTGGTCCCTGCTATTGAGGAGGCTGAGGTGGGAGGGTTGCTTGAACTCTGGAGGTCAAGGCCACTGCATTCTAGCCTGGGCAACAGAGTGAACACTGTCTCAAAAGAAAATTACTTGAAAAAAAATAACATGTAATACCCACCCAGCATGGGAGATGCCATGATCACAAAAAGATAACATGGAATGCATACCTAAACAATGTGTTGCTTAGTTTTACTTGGCTTTGAGCACAAAAATGAAATATGATATATAGGTTTCTGAGACTTTTTTTAAAAAAACTTAATTTTGCTAGAGCAGTTTTAGGTTCACAGAAAAATTTAGAGGAAGGTGTGGAGATATCCCATATCCCCTCCTTTCCCGATACAGGCATAGTCTCCCCCTCTGTCAATGTCCCCCACCAGGACAGCTCATTTGTTACAACTGCTGAGTCCCTGACATATCATCATGGCCAGAAGTCTATGTTCACATTAGGGTTCACTCCTGGTCTCCTGGGACTTTCTCACTTAATAAAGAATTATGTTTCTGACATTCATCCGGTTTGTCGTATCTCTGGTTCACCCCTTTTCACTGCTGGGTATTATTCTATTGTATGAATATACCAGAATTTATGTATTCAACTGTATCCAATCTTCTGTGAATGGACATGTAGGTTATTTATAATTTCTTGTTCTTATAGTTGCTATGAATATAATTATAAATAACCCCTGGAGCATAAGTTCTAGAGTTTCTCTAGGTCATACACTCAGGACTAGACTCTGGGTCATGAATCCTCCGTAGAAGGCGATGTCAGATTTCTTTCTACAGTGGCTGTATTCACACACATTCTCAACCACATCTCCTTGGTCCGTGTCGCAATTAACTATCAGATTTTGTCAATTTAATGGGTTAATTTGCATTTCTCTAGTTACTATTGAGGGTTGAAAACTTTCATTTCCTTTCTGTGAAATATCTATTTGTATTTTGTACTATTTTTCTCTTTGCTATTTATTATTGATTTGTTGGACTTTGTATTCTCTAAACTAATCCTTCATTGAATATATATGTTGTAAATATCTTCTTTGAATTTGTGCCTTGTCTTTTAATTTTTTATGTCTTTTTATAAATGCAAAATCTTATTTTTAATATAATTGATTTTTAAAATATTTTATTACTAGCACTTTTCATATCTTTTTAAAATAAGCTCTTCAATAAATACACAAACATTTCCTTCCAAATTTAATCCGTGTATGCAAAAATGCCGTAAACACTTCCAAATATCTGTGATGTAACATTAAAAAGGTTTATTTTTTACCTGTTAAGAGTTCAGTGCAGACTAGGGGGAAGGGAAAGGGCACACAGGGATTTCCACTCCACACAGTCATTCAGGTACCCAGCCTCCTTCCATCCCCAAACTCTGCCATCCCCAGGACTTTGGAGCCCTTCTCCAGAATTTTGCATCTAATGAAGCTGAGGAAATGTAAAAGTGTAAAGGCAGCACAGGAAGTCAGGCCTGAAAGTAGCATATGTTCTTGCTATTAACAGGATATGACAATCAGCTTAGAGGCTGTTTGAAGGGCAGAATCCTAGGTCCTACCCTAGACCTTCTAAATCTGTATTTGCATTTATTACAACATCTTCGGGTGACCAGTTGCAACAACTTATGCCGCTAACTACCCAGAGTGGGTCCAGACGTCACAGGTTAAGGGTCCAGTCCTCCCCAAGCCTGCCCTTGCTCAGACACCAGCTATAAGCTCAGGGAGTCTCAGGCCACTCCCATTCTATTGCTCGTTCATCTGAACGTGCCCTTAGTTTGTCTCACTATGGAAAGGTAGTGCTTGGGGATGCCTATTTTTTGGTGGGCAATTTCTTTCTCTCAGTACTTTAAAGATATTATTCCTCTGTCTCTAGCTTCTATTTTTGCTACTAAAATGTATTTTATGAGTCTAATTGTCATTGTGTGGTAGGTGATCAGATTGTTCTCCCTATTACAAATTTTAAAATACAGTACTTAAATTCAGTGAGGAATAATTCATGTGCAAAGAATGGCTCACATTTTAATAATATGATTTAATAATGTTTGGCAACTTTATATATGCTGTGTGGCCAGCATAATCAAGATACAGAACATTTGTATCACAACAAAAACTGCACCCTTTTCCAGGGAACCAGTAATCTGCTTTCTGTCAGAATAATTTTGCCTTTTTAGAATTACATGTAAGTTGTTCTATGTACCCTTTTGAGTCTGGCTGCTTTTTTGCATAAGCCTGATATTTTCGAGGTTCATCCATGTTGTATGTTAGTAGCATGTTCTTCTATATTACTAAATAATATTCCATTGTATAAATACATTACAGTTTATTGATTCACATATTGGCAAGTATTTAGGCTGTTTCTACTCTGAGGCTATTATAAATGAAAGTGTTATGAACATTTGGTTTTAAAGAGTCTTTGGTGTGGCCATATGTTTTCACTTCTCTTGGATAAATGCACAGAAGTGAAATTGCCGGGTGACATGTAAGTATATCTTAACTTCATTAAAAAATCAAACTGTTTTCCAAAGTGGCTGTATAATTTTAAATTTCCACTAATAATGTTTGTGAGTTACAGTAGCTCTACACCCTCGGAAAAACTTGGTATTTTAAGTCTTTAATTGTAGTCACTCTCATAGATGTATACTGGAATCTAAATGTGATTTGAATTTGCATTACCCTAATGATTAATGATGTTGGACATTTTTCATATGATTATCGGCCATAGATGTATCTTCTTTTGTAAGATGTCTGCTCCAATCTTTAGCCCATTTGAAAAAGTGGATTGTCTTACAATGTGAGTTCTTATCAATGTGTTCTGGATACAAGTCATTCATCAGACATATGTGCTGCAAATATATTCTCCATCGTGTGGCTTGCTTCCTTCTTTTCTTAATGGCGGCTAAGAGTTTTCAATTTTTGGAAAATCCAGCTTTTCTGTTTTTCTTTTATAGTTTGCATATCTTATATCCTGTTTTTTAAAATCTTTGCCAATCCAAATATTATAAAGATTTTTTCCCCAGGGTTTCTTCTGGAATTTTATTCATTTTTCCCCCTAAAATTTCTTCCAGAATTTTATAGTATTTGTTTTTAAACATAGGTCTACAATACATCTCATACTGATTTTTCTGTGTGGGGTGCAGTAAGGGTTAAAGTTTGTTTTTCCAAACTATTTATAGAAAAGACTTTCCCTTCTCCATTGAATTACATATGTAACTTTGTTGAAAACTGATTGGCCATCCATGGGTTTGTCTACTTCTGGAATCTATACTTTTTTTTTTTTTTTAACACTGATTTAAGTGTCTGTTCTTATCAGTACCACAGTCTGGATTACTGTACCTTTATAATAATTATTGGAAGAACATACTATATGTGCCTCAACATTGACCTTAGTTTTAAAAATGGTTTTGGTTATTCTCGGTCTTTGCATTTCCATACATTTCAGAATCAGCTTGCTAATTTCTTCATAAAAGCTTGCAGAGAGTTTGATTAGACTGCACTGTTTATTAATTGGAGGAAATTGACACCTTAACATCATTGAGTCTTCCAAACAACATAGACTCTCCATTTCTTTAGGTCTCCTTTAGTTTTTGTCAGCAATTCTTTGAGGTTTGTAGTATATAGGCCTTGCATATATTTTATTAAATTTATCCTAAATATTTCATGTTTTAGATGCTATTCTAAATTACATTTTAAAATTGTTTCTATGTTGCTAGTACATAGCAATACAACTAACTTTTGAAAATAACCTCGTATCCTTCAACTTTGCTAAATTCACTTATTCGTCCTCACAGATCTCCTTTTTGAGGATTTCTTGGGATTTCCTATGCACATAATCATTTCACATGTGAACACAACAGCTTTCCTTTCCTTTCCTTTCCTTTCCAAAGGCTATGTTTGTTTCTTTTTCTTGCATCATACAATAGTGAACAGAAGTGGTGAGACCAGATATCCTTGTGTTGTTCCCTTTCTTAGGTGGAAAGCATTGTTTCCACCCTTGCATGGCCTTTATTGCATGTTTGAATTAGGTTGGGGAAGTATCCTTTCATTCTTGGTGTTCTAAGAGTTTCTTTTATCATGAATATACTTTGAATTTTTCTTAATAATTTTTCTGCATCCATTGAGATGGTCATATGGGTTTTCTCTTTTTTCTGTTATGATGATGAATTGACATTGAATATATTAAACCAACCTTGCATTCCTGGGATAAACTAACTTAGTCACAATGTATTATTGTTTTTATATGTTGCAGTAGTTAATTTACTAGCATGTTATTAAAAATATCTGCATCAACCAGGCAAGGTGGCTCAGGTCTGTAATCACAGCACTTTGGGAGGCTGAGGTAGGAGGATCTCTAGAGCCCAGGAGTTCAGTTAGCTTGGGAAATATAGGGAGATTTCATCTCTACAAAAAATTGAAATATTAGCTGGGAATGGTGGCATGTACCTCTAGTCCCAGCTAATCTAGAGGCTGAGGTGGAAGGCTCACTTCAGGATGGGAGGTCAAGGCTGCAGTAAGCTATGATCACACCACTGCACTCCAGCCTGGGTGACACAGCACGCCCCTGCCTAAAAAAAAAAAAAAAAAAAAAAAAGAGGGATTCTTCTCTAACTCATTTTATGAGACCAACATCATCCTGATACCAAAACCCAGCAGAGACACAACTAAAAAAGAAACATCCAGCCAATATCCATGATGAACATAGA
>CAUYLG010008542.1:0-42461 GCA_963573385.1 Cacajao melanocephalus | reverse complement strand
TTCCTTCCTGTCTCCATTGTTAAACACAATTATTGGCATAATAGAGGTTTTTAATACCCATTTTTAGACTGCATTCTAGCCTGGGCAGTAGAACAAGAATCCTGTTCTCTCTCCCTCATTTTCTTCCTCTTTCTTTCTCTCATACATTCTTTTTCTTTCTTTCTTTCACTCTCACTTTCTTTCCTCTCTTTCTCTTCTTTCAAAAAAAAAAAAAAAAAGCACTAAACTAAAAATGATTAAAGAAAGAAACATAGTCCTAAAAAAATCCAATAGTTGAAATCCGTCATATAAGAAAATAATACCAAAGAAATAAAAGTAAATTCTACACTGTGCTAGTGAACTAGGGTTGCTGAAACAAATTACCACAAACTGGGTAACACAACAACATACATTTATTCTCTCACAGTTCTGGAGAACAGCTTCTGGTGATTGCTGGCAATTCTTAGCAATCCTTTCCATCTATGGACCACTGGGACAGGCATAGGATAAACATTTTCATTTCCATTGGGAGAAATTGGAAGGTATAAAGGGTTACTGGTTTCAAGCAAGTGCAAAAATCAGTAGGACAAACTGCATTAGGCTCAAGGCCTAAAAATAATCCTCTGAGCCTTGATCTACTGTTTTCTGGGCCCATGGTAGTCACCCTGCTGTCTCTGGCCTTTATAATTGCATCTGTGATTCTGCCCTCAGAATAATTCTTCCTTTCTCTTAAAGATGAGCAAATATTTGCAAATGAATAGCTCTATCAACCCATTTCTTGCTAAAATCCCAGAGATCTGGTGGCCTTCCTTCATTTTGTCTTATCTCTGCCTCTTTCAGTCCAGGCTGGTAGTGTGATGTGGTTTGGCTGTGCCCCCACCCAAATCTCATCTCGAATTATAATTCCTATAATCCCCACATGTCATGGGAGTGACTCTATGGGGGGTAATTGAATAATTGGGGCAGTTACCTTCATGCTGTTCTTCTGATAGTGAGTAAGTTTTCAAGAGATTTGATGATTTTATAAGGGGCTTCTCTTTCATTCTTATCTCACCTGCCACAATGTAAGATGTACCTGTTTCATCTTCTGCCATGATTGTAAATTTCCTGAGGCCTCCCTAGCCATGCAGAACTGTGCCAATCAAACCTCTTTTTTAAATATATTACCCAGTCTCAAATATGTTTTAAAAGTAGCATGAAAACAGATTAATGCAGTAAATTGGTACTGCAGAGAATGGGTGCTGCTGTGAAGATATCCAAAAATCCAGAAGCAACTTTGGAACTGGGTAATGGACAGAGATTGGAAACATTTGGAGGGCTTAGAAGAAGACAGGAAAATGTGGGAAAGTTTGGAACTTCCCAGTGACTTGTTGAATGGCTTTGACCAAAATGCTGACAGTGATATTGACAACAAAATCTAGGCTGAGGTGGTCTCAGAGGGCAATGAGGAACTTCTTGGTAACTGGAGTAAAGATCACTCTTGCGATGCAGAGACTGGTGGCATTTTGCCGCTGCCCTAGAGAACTGTGGAACATTTATCTTGAGAGAGGTGATTTAGAGTATTTGGTAGAAGAAATTTCTAAGCAACAAAGCATTCAACAGAAAGCAGAGCACAAAAGTTTGGGAAATTTGCAGGCTGATGATGCAACAGAAAAGGAAAAGCCATTTTCTGAGGAGAAATTCAAGCCTGCTGGAGTAATTTGCATAAGTAATGAGGAGCTGAATGTTAATCACCAAGACAGTGGGGAAAATGTCTCCACAGCATGTCAAAGGCCTTCAAACAGCCCCTCTTATCACAGGCCCAGAGGCTGAGGATGAAAAAATGGTTTCATGGTCTGGAGCCAGGGACCCCCTCCTCTGTGCACCCTTGATACATGGTGCCCTGCATCCCAGCTGCTTCAGCTCCAGCTGTGGCTAAAAGGAGCCAAGATATAGGTCAGGTCATTAATTCAGAGGGTGTAAGCTCCAAGCCTTGGCAGCTTCCACATGGTGCTGGCCTTGCAGGTGCATAGAAGACAAGAATTGAGCTTTGAGAGCCTCTGCCTAGATTTCAGAGGATGCACAGAAATGTCGGGATATCCAGGCAGAGGTGTGCACATGGGGAACCTCTGCTAGGGCAGTGCAGAAGGGAAATGTGGGGTTGGAGCCCCCACACAGAGTCCTCACAGAGACACTGCTCAGTAGAGCTGTGAAAAGAGGGCCACCGTCTTTCAGACCCTAGAATGGTAGATCCATTGACAGCTTACGTTGTGCACCTGGAAAAGCCACAGACACTCAATGCCAGCTTGTGAAGACTGCCAAGATAGAGGACTGTACCCACAGGGGTGGAGCTACCGAAGGCTGTGGAAGCCCACCTCTTACATCAGCGTAACCAGGATCTGACACGTGGAGTCAAAGGAGATTATTTTGGAACTTTAAGGTTTAATAACGGCCCTATTGGAGTTCAGATTTGTAAGGGGCCTCTAACCTCTTTGTTTTGGCCAATTTATCTTATTTGGAACAGGTGTATCAATGCCTGAACCCCCTACTGTATCTAGGAAGTAATTAATTTGCTCTTAATTTTACAGGGTCATATGCTGAAGGGACTTGCCTTGTCTCAGATAAGACTTTGGACTTGGACTTTTGAGTTAGTGCTGGAATGAGTTAAGACTTTGGGGGACTGTTGAGAAGGCATGATTGTGTTTTGAAATGTGAGGACATGAGATCTGGGAGAAGTCAGGGGCGGAATGATATGGTTAGGCTTTGCATCCCCACCCAAATCTCATCTTGAATTGTAGTTCCCATGTGTCATGGGAGGGACCCTATGAAAGATAATTAAGTCATGGGGGCAGTTACCCTCATGCTGTTCTCGTGATAGTTAGTTAGTTCTAATGAGATCTGATGGTTTTATAAGGAGCATCCCCTTTACTTGGCACTCACTTCTCTCATCTGC
Source organism: Cacajao melanocephalus (assembly GCA_963573385.1). Classification (NCBI taxonomy): domain Eukaryota; kingdom Metazoa; phylum Chordata; class Mammalia; order Primates; family Pitheciidae; genus Cacajao; species Cacajao melanocephalus. The sequence goes on along the minus strand of CAUYLG010008542.1, from coordinate 39,550 downwards.
CTCCATGTAAGATGTGCCTGTTTTGCTTTCCACCATGATTATAAGTTTCCTGAGGCCTCCCTAGCCATGCAGAATTGTGAGTCAATTAAACCTCTTTTCTTTATAAATTACCCAGTTTCAGGTATGTCTTTATAGCAGTGTGAAAACAAACTAATACATAGTGTTTCTGATAGTGTAACATTCTGAAAAGTTTTGTTGGTTTCCCATGGAATTGATGGCAGTCCATGCTATTGGACAAGAGAGACCTCCACAAACTTTTTCTTAAATAATCTCATCTCAATTTTTGGCTTCTGCTGAGATGGTTGATCTGATTATTGAGTTATACATGTAATATTTTCAGCAAAATGTTGTTCAGAATATTTGTTTTTACTTCTAGAACATGCTATCTGATAGGCTGAAAATTTTCCAAATCATCAAGCTCTGGTTGGTTTTGCTTAAAAGTTTCTTCCTCAATTTATGCCTTTTCTGCCACATTCTTCTACAAGCAGGAAGGAGAAATCAGGCTGAACCTCCCACACTTTGCTTAGAAATATCCTCAGCTAAACATCCAAGTTAATCATTTAAGTGTTTTGCTTTCTGCCCAAGTATAGAGCACAATTCACTCAGAATTTCTGTCACCTCATAGGAACTGGCAAAAATTTCATGATGAAGACCCCAAAAGCAATTGCAACACAAGCAAACATTGACAAATGGGGTCAAATTAAACTAAAGAGCTTCTGCACAGTAAAATACACTATTAACAGAGTATAAATAGACAACTAGAGAATGGGAGAAAATACTTGCAAACTACACATCTGACAAAGTTCTAACATCCAGAGTCTACAAGAAACTTCAATACATTTACAAGCAAAAACCAAACAACCTCATTAAAAAGTGGGAAAAGACATCAACAAACACTTTTTAAAAGAAAACATGCATGCAGCTAGCAGCATATGAAAAAGTGCCCAACATCACTAATCATTAGAGAAATGTAAATCAAAACCATGATGACATACTATCCCATGTGAGTCAGAATTATTAAAAAAGTCAAAAAAATAACACATTGGCAAGGTTGCAGGGAAAAGGGAACACTTATTCACTGCTGGTTGGAGTGTTAATCGGTTCATTCAGCATGGAAAGCAATGTGGCAATTCCTCAAAGAACTAAACAGAATTATCATTCAACCCAGCAATCCCGTTATTGAGTATATACCTGAAGGAATATAGACTATTCTATTATAAAGACACATGCATATGTTCATCACAGCACTATTTATAATAGCAAAGACACAAAATCAACCTAAATGCCCATTAATGTTAGACTCGATAAAGAAAATGTGGTACATGTACAACATGGAATACTATGCAGCCGTAAAAAGAATGAGATCATGTCCTTTGCATCAACATGAATAGAGTTGGAGGCCATTATCCTAAGCAAACTAATGCAGGAACAGAAAATCAAATACTACATGTTCTCACTTATAACTGGGAGCTAAACAACCAGAACACATGGACACAAAGAGGAAAATGATAGATACTGGGATCTACTTGACAGTGGAGGGTCGGAGGAGAAACAAGATCAGAAAAAATACCTATTGAGTACTGTGTTTAGTACCTGGGTGATGAAATAATCTGTACACCAAACTCTTGTGACATGAGTTTACATATACAACAAACCTGCACATGTACCCCTGAACCTTAAACAAAAGTTAAAAAAAAACAAAATAAATAAAAAAAATAAAATAAAAACAATTTCTGTTACCTTATAATGAGAATTGTCTTTCTTCCATTCTTTTTTTTTAAGACGGAGTTTCACCATGTTGGTCAGGCTGGTCTTGAACTCCGCCCCTCAGGTGATCCTCCTGCCTTGGCCTCAAAAGTGCTTGGATTACAGGCATGAGCCTCCATGCCCGGCCCTCTTCCATTCTTTTTATGACAAACCTCTCATTTCCTTCTGAGACCACATCAGAAACATCTTTAACGCTTATATTTCTATCAACATTCTGATATATATACATATATATATATCAGTATCTATATATTAGTATATATAATATATATATCAGTATATATTAGTGTATATATTATATATGTGTATATATATAATTATATATATACACATACTATATACATACTAAGATGATAGATCTCTTTACTCTGCTCCTTACTTCTATCTGAGCCCTCAGCAGAATTGCCTTTAACATTCATATTTCCACCAAGCATCTCTTCAAGGCAATCTAAACCTTTTTTCCTATTAAATGCCTCAAATATTCTTGCAGCTTCTACTTATTTCCTAATTTCAAAGCCTCTTCCATATCTCTCTCCTAGCTTATGGTGGCTTCTGGCAATCCTTGGCATTCCTTGGCTTGTGGACATATCACTCCAGTCTATACATTGATCTTTACATGGCTTTCTTCTCTGAATAGTTCTGTTTGACCTTTTCTGTTTCTTATAAGGGTATTTTCTTGGGACACGGTATCCATCCTAATCCGGCATAATCTTATCTCAATTATTAGCTTAAATACATCTGTAAAGACAATTTCTAAATAAGGTCATATTCTGAGTTTCCAGACATAAATTTTTGGATAACACTATTCACTCCACTATACATACATGAGAGATCTAACCACATAAGAATTAAGAAGAACATACAATCAGTAAAATTGAAATAAAAAAATAAAATAATGAAGCAATAGAAAGCAATAAAATGGGAGATTTCAGGGTTAAGGGAACAAACTGGGGTACTTAACACAGAACTAATGAATAAATTAGAATTAGTAAGAATTAGGATAAACATGTTTAAAACAGAGTTTTTGAAATGGAGGAAAGGTCTGGGATAATAACAGCGATTTGATGTGAAAGAGACAGAGATTAAAACAATGAGAGGGAATGTAAAATATATGGATAGCAAACAATAATTCTATATGAAGATCTTCAGTATCCATGAATAAGATAAACCAAGTACTGGAACAGAGAAAAATATTCAAAGATAAATAATGACTATTTTCACATGAAAAGCAGGAACTGAAACCACAGATTAAGAGGCCTACCATGTACTAAGAAAAACTGATGAAGAATGTTCATCATCAAGAATATTCTATTTTAATCTTCAAGGACAAAGAATTCTATGAGGATCCAGGTGCAAAAAGACTATATGCAGGTAGTTTCAGACTCCCTCCAATTTTACAGTGACATGATGTCTCTAGAGCTCTGATGAAATTAGCTGATAAAAAAAAAGAATTCAAGCTTTGTTGTCATTTAAGTACAAAAGGTATCATTAAACAAATGCCAAAATCTCAGAAGATAATCCCACTACAACCCATTTCTCCCAATACTAAACTCTGAACAACAAACAAAAATATCTGAATTACTCTGAAAAGAAACAAAAGCAGACAGATTGTAGAAGAGAGCAAAAATTGAATGAAGTGTTCCACGTTGAGTGAGTTTCCCATTTATTTGGGAATTTATTTTACCTTGTGACCCTGCCCTAAGAGCAGGCCCCATAGAAACCAGAAAAAGGGGCTTCACAAGCTGAAGTGAGTTAGGGGGAAATTCTTAGGAAGGAGAAAGCTAGAGAAGTTTTCTAATTCTGTATGTGAATGTACACAGGTTTCAGCCTAACTCCTGATCTATGTATGTACAAGTCAGATCAAATTAGCACATAATAGAGGTTTCAGAATGGGACTGAGTTTTGATCTCCATGTACAAGTCTGCTGCTTTAACTCAGGAATAATGTCCCCCCGGAATAAAGCCTACTCAGGAAAGACTCAAACAAAGGATAAAAGAACTGAAATGCAAACTGGACTGCTCAAAGCACCCTCATACTAACTAACTCATGAACTATAAATACATGAGCAACACCCACAACAGATTAACAAAGGCTCAGAACATGGAACTGAAGTTCGAATTTCCACCCACAGAAATGAGGCAGATGAATCAGACTGGCTTCTACAGATGATTACAACAGAAACCATAGTCTACAGAACCCACCTTTTACAATGTTAAGGATACAATAAAAAAAAAATTATCCTACACACAGAGAACCAAAAATATGTGTCTAATCCTCACTAGAAAAGACAATGAACACCTACCATCTTTGAGTTCTTTCTAGATATTGGAACTATCAGATACTTTAATGCAGCTATTATAACTAGGCAACATGATGTAGAGAAAACTCTCCCGAAAAAAATGAAGTGAGAGAAAGTCTCATGAGACATATAGAGACTTGTCTTTTTAAAAAGAACTAAATAGAAATTTTAGAGGTGATAAGTAACATTATGCTTTGCTTAACAACAGGGATATGTTCTGGAAAATGTGTTGTTAGGTGATTTTGCTGTGTGAATACCATAGAGTGTATTTATACAGACCTAGATGGTATAGCTTATCACACAGCTATGCCATACAGGATAGCCTGTTGCTGCTAGGTTACCAGCCTGTACAGCATGTTACTCTATTAAATACTGTAGACAGTGGTAAAACAATGGCAAGTATTTACTTATCTAAACATATATAAAAAGGTCTAGTGAAAATATGGTATAAAGGATAACAAATGGTCTACCTGTATGGGGTACATACCTTGAATGGAGCTTGCAGAACTGGAAATTTCTCTGGGTGAGTCAGTGAGTAAGCAGTGAGTGAATGTGAAGGCCTACAATATTATTATACGTTACTGTAGACTTTATAATCACTGTATACCCTAAAGTTATATAAAAAAGTTTATTTCTTTAGTAATAAATTAGCTTACTGTAACTTTTCTACTTTATAGACTTTTAAATTAAAATTATTTGACTCTTTTGTAATATTTAGCTTAAAATACAAAACATCATACAATTTTACAAAAATTATTTTTCTTTAGAACCTTATTCTCTAAGCTTTTTTCTATTTTCACAATTGTTTACTTATTTATACTTTTTAAACTTTTTTTTTAAAAATTAACACACAAACACACATATTAGCCCTAGGTCTACAGAAGGTCAGTATAATCAAAATTTCACTAGGCAGTAGGAATTTTTATTCTCCATTATCATCTCATGAAGCCACCCTCATATGCAATCTGTTGTTGACTGAAATGCCATTATGTGTGGCACATGACTGTGTAATAAATTTAAATTTAAAAAATCTTACTGGATAGTTAAATTTACAAGCTGCAAGGAGATGACAGAGGCACCAGCGGTAAACTTGAAGATAAGTGGAAAGAAATTATCTAACCTGAAGAATAAAGAGAAAACAAGTTGGAAAAAACTCTCAGCTCTCAGGGACACATAGGACATTATTAAAAGGTCTAACACATGGGGATAGGAGTCTTAGAGAGTTAGTGCAAGAGATAGAGGCACAAAAGCTAGTTAAAGAAAATACTGCTAAAATTTCCCAAATTTGGTGAAAGACATAAATTTATAGACTGTAGAAGCTCAGCAAACTCCAAACAGAATAAACTCTAAGTATGTCACGGAAAATAAGGAAAATTAGAAAATACTTTAGACTGAATTATAATGAAAAAATAACGTATCAAAATTTATGAGATAATGCTAACATTATACTTAGAGGTAAAATCATACTTTTAAATGCTCATACTAGAAAAGAAGAAATATTTCAAGTCAGTGCCTAGTATCCCACCTTAAGAAGCTAGAAAAAGAGCAAATTATACATAGAAAGTAGAAGAAAGAAAATATTAAAGATAGGAACAGAAATCAACAAAACAGAAAATAGACTAGAGAAAATTAACAAAGCCAAAGATTGATTCATTGAAAAGACCAACAAAATTGACACTCTTAGGTAGTGATCAAGAAGAAAATGAGATAAACCATCAAGATTAAGAATGAAAAAGAGATTATCACCACAGAGCCTACTGATATTTTTAAAAATAATTAATTTTTAAAGATCCAAACCACAACTACCTAGACATTTATACTTTTACCTAAAAGTATTTTTATAAAGAAAAAATCAAACCAAATTTGCAGAAAACACAGAAGTACTACTCTCTGAAAAATCTAGCTAAACATTTTTAATACTTTTACTTAAAAGCATTTTTATAAAGAAGAAATCAAACCAAATTTGCATAAAACATAGAAGTACTACTTTCTGAAAAATCAGTCTAAAGGGTTTTATAGATAATTCCAACTTGATTTAAAATACCTCAGTGAATAGTGAAAGAAGAAAAGCTTTCAGCTTCATATTTAAGCAGAAAAATGATACTAAAATTTGACTTCTCACCAAAAAAAAAGAAAAAATTGCAGACCAAACTCACTTACACTATTTTTTTTTTAAAGAAAGAAAAAGAGAGGAAAGAAAGTGAGAGTGAAAGAAAGAAAGAAAAAGAATGTATGAGAGAAAGAAAGAGGAAGAAAAAGAGGGAGAGAGAACACTTAACACACATGTATATAAAAAATCTGTAAATAGCATTAAGTGGATCAGTTAAGAAATACTACTTCTTGGTCAAGTGCAGTTCATCCTAAGAACACAGCTGTATGACATGCTAGAAAATTAACTAATATAATTTTTTTATAATATTGGACTAATGGGAGAAAATATCCCAGCCCAACAGATTTTGAAGATATTTGACCAACATCCAGCATATGGAGAAATACTACAAAGATTCCGATTAAGAAGATACTCAGGAGGCTGAGGCAGGGGAATCACTTGAATCTGAGAGGTGGAGGTTGCAGTGAGCAGAGATCGTGCCATTGCACTCCAGCCTGGACAACAAGAACAAGACTCTGTCTCAAAAAATAATAAATAAATAAATAATATAATAATAACATATAATCTTTTTGCTATATGTTGTAACAAACAGAAGTTTGGAAAGCTAAAGTTGATTCCTATCTAATATTAACATTAAAATAATATCTACCTGTATCAAAAATTTTTAAATAACTATAAAATTACTGTAGGAAAAGTTGGGTAAACTTACATATAATTTTAGTTATAGGGAGAACGTTCTAAGCAGGGCAGGAAACACCAAAGCCATAAAGAAAAAGGTATAAAATGTTGAAAATTATACCATAAAAAGACTTCAAGTATTATTTTGTAAAAAACGAAATAAGAAAACAAAAAATGTGAGTATCCTGGAAAAGTGTTCATAATCTACAAATGGTGATTTTTCTATATTCACCAATGTGAGATATATATATATATATATATATATATATATATATATATATATATAGATATAGATATAGATATATATACACACTACAATGAGCATTTTTCTAAATTTACATGGGGTTTACATGAATGGCCTCATAAAATAAAATATAGCAGAAGACAGGCAAAGATGATAAACACTTGACAGAAAAATAAATGTAAATGATCAAAAAACATGAAAAGATATTTACTTTCATTCATAATTAAATAAAGTCAATGAAAGCCAAGTGATGATTAACTTTTCAGATTAACACAATTTAAAAGGTTTGTTAGCATTCAGTGGTGGCGAGGGCATGAAGAAATGGACACATCCATATACCACTGGCAGGAAAATAAAATATACAACCTCCTTGAATGGTAATTTAGCAAGTTATTCAAATTGAAAAACGTGAAGATTCAAACAGTCTTTGGCATATAGTGCAATTTGTGTAAAATGTTATGCACATATGTATAAATGTGTGTGTACATGAATGTGCCTATCTTTCCCCTACTCCTTGATGGAGCTGTAAGAAACTCTTCTCAATTGCTTACCTTTCAGGAGAAAGACTGCGCATGACATAGGAAAAGACATTTTCTTTTCATTATATGTTTCTGTTTTACTGATTTTTTAAAAATCTGTAGGTCTATATCATTTAAAAGGTCATCAGCTAGACACACAGAAACAGTTGGCCCAGCTGATGGAAGAAATTCCATTATAAAAATTGTCAGGAACTGGTTTGCATCAATTGTTCAGAATCTACACAATGGGAAAATTTGAAAGAGGCATTGGGGAAAACTTTCAGTTCCTGAGTGTTTATCCACATTATCTCAGTGCAAATGGAAGAAAACATGGTCATTAAGACAGTCAACTATATTTGGCTAATTTCTCTAAAACCCTAAATCAAAATATTCTTTTGTTAAAATAACCTTTAAAGGCTAGAGTTCTTATAAAATGACAAAGTCCAACCTCAAGAAAGTTTCTTTGTGATTCAATAAAAGCTTAGCAACATTTAGAATTTTCATCCCAGATTTGAGACACTACCATGCTACTGACAATCTCCTTTTCTCTGTCTCCAAATGACCATACCTTTTGTAACTTAGGCTCATTTGCAGATCTTGGGTCTTTGATATTTAAGGTATAGCACATAAGAATTTGAAGTTTTTATCTTTTCCCTTCTCTCCACTGTAGCTCTTTGTCTTCTTTTAAAATTGAACTCCTTCTTCATCGTTTTCATTAATTTCTCTAAGCTACTGTACTGTGTACTTCTATTTAAATGGAGACCCTGGAGTTTTATGACAATTTCCAGAAGGGATTTGGGTAAGATGCTATGCTTTAAATACGCTGCAAGACAATATGAGCCACCATCTTCAAGATTAAAGTGGAAATTGCCTGTCTTGAGTGCTCTTTCTTATAAGCTTTATTAACCTTATGAAAAAATCCTTTTCTTCAAAAATTTATTTTAATAGATTTTTTGAAAGATATAAACCAGCTTTGTATTATAATAAATGCCACATGACTTTATTTTATTGTTGTAATAACACTTAACATAAAATCCACCCTTTTAACAATATTTTAAGTGAACCATACATTATTGTTGACTATAGGCGCAATATTGTAAAATTCTAGCGCATCTGAACATTTTAAGTGTGTGTTTATTTATTTATTTATTTATTTATTTATTTATTTTTGAAATAAAGACGAGTTTCACCACGTTGGTCAGGCTGGTCTTGAACTCCCGACCTCAGGTGATCCGCCTGCCTTGGCCTCCAAAGTGCTTGGATTACAGGCATGAGCCACCACGCCCGGCCCATTTTAAGCATTTAAACAAGAGTGATATTAAATAGATGACCTTAGTTGCTATGTAGATGGACTGGGGGAAGGAGCAATAGTGAAAACAGGTCTCCAGGGGAGTGACATGGTGACATGGACCAGACTGATGATTACAGAGACAAAGAGAAGGGAAGGGTTCAGTAGAGATATGAGGGATCAAATCAATAGCACTTCCTGATGGACTAGATGTGGAGAGTATGGGCGAAGAATCAATGATGGGTCCTAGAATTTTGTATTGAGTAAGATGTTCTTCATTGTGTGGCAGAGTTCTGAGGAAAATACCTATATAGAGAGAGTCTGTATAACAACCAGTATAACCATGTTCTTCCTTTGTAATAGAAATTTATATCTCAATAACAGATTTCCCTTAATGCTTTGAGCCTCAAATTAAAAACAAACTAGCATCAGTCTTGTCTTAACTTTGTTCTCAAATATAAATTCTGAGTAATAGTTTATTAAAATTTCTGAAACATGACATTATAAGACTATATGGGAGAATCAAGATAGTGCAATATAAGACTGTAGTAGCTTTCCAAATGCATTTCATTTCAAATACAGGCCTGTCTTTTTTTGACATTATTTTGAATTTATGGAAAATTTTCAAAAATAGTATCAACAAATCCTGGATACTTTCAACCCATATTTTTCCAAATATTAACATTTATTAAATCTACTGTGTCCTGTTTCACTCTCTCTCTCTGTCTTAATCTTTCTCTATCTCTCTATATACATAAATATACACACATACACATAAATGCATAATATATAAGTATATTACGCACACATAAATACATGTTTGTGTGTTGTATATATATGTGTATTTATGTATATATGTGTATGTAAACATATTTAATTCTACCTTCTACTATTCCAAATATAGACATCATTCAGCCATATAAGAGTCTGAAGAAATGAGAAATATATATATATATATAGACATCATAAGCAACTGTCTGTTCAGGCATCAGTTCTCACCATGGGTGATACTGTTTCAAGGAATGTTTGAAAATGTCTGGGCACATGTTTGGTTGTCACAACTTGAGAAGGTTTGCTACCGGTGTGTAGTAGGTAGTGGCCAGAGATAATGCTAACCATCTGACCTATAATGTACAGACAACCTTCACAACAGAGAATTATCTGGCCATAAAATATCAAGAGCACTAAAGGTGAGAAATCTCACATTAAGCCAACCAACCTCCCCTTCCACAACCCCCTATACAGACTGATGAGTCTGTATAAGAATTTATCCAAGTGGCCTTGGAAAAAAAACATTTTGTTCATCTACTTTGTTTTTAGTATGATTTGTGTTACTTTGTTGCCCTCAGTATAGTAGGGTTTAAAGTATCCAATGCCATAAGGGACATATTCCCCTGACTTTAAAGTATCCAATGCCATAAGGGACATATTCCCGACTTTTATTTTTTACATGTGCATTTTGTTTAAAAAAAAATCTTATTTCAAAATTATGTTAATCAGTTTGATTTAGTCATTTCAAAATGTATATGTATATTAAAACATTATTTTGTATACCATAAATAGATACAATTTTCATTTGTTAATTATATCTTAATAAAGCCAGGAAGGAAAAAATATACATATATTTCATTTTATACTTATTTTTTTTTTCTAAATCATTTAAGAGTAAGCTGCTCACATGATTATCCCTTTTCTCTCTAAAACCTAATTGTTTATTTTCTAAAATCCAGGAGTTCTCTTACATAATTGAAGTGAATTAATAAAATCATAAAATTATCTTTGATAGACTACTATGATTTAATCGGCAAATTTTATGGAGATTCCTTTGGTTAGTTTTTAAAATTCAGAGATCTGTCTTATTATCCTTTTCCAACTATATTATTGGAAAAAAAAGTGGCCATTCAGAAAATGAAAAGTACTTAGTATCAACTGACTGAATCTCAGTTTAAAGTTGCAATTACTAACTTCAAACAGGTCTCTAGTGCTGCCACTGGGTAATTCTACAATATATCCCTGACCTGTTTACTTTCCAGTCTCCTAATTCATACCTTTTCCACTTTAGTTACGCCTTCACAACTTTCTTGCTTCTCTTTGCTCTCAACTGATGATCTAACTCCTTATTTTCCCAAGAAAATAGAAGCCACTAGAGGAGGACTTTCACACCTTCCCACCACCACGTCTGTCAAACCACCTTGCTCCCATATCCTCTGCCTTATTCTGCCATTAGGAATGGGCTATTTTTCCTCCACTTGCACTTGATTCTTCCTCTTGGCATTGGGTCTGGCCCCCTTCCTCATTTGTCTCTGCGTGAATTTGGGTACTGCCCAACATGGGATGTTTTGTGTGGTTAAAATAAGATCACAGTGTGGTTTTATGAATCACATGGTTTATTGCCATACAATGAGGTTCTTTTTTTTCCTTCCACACAATGCTCAAAGTAGGGGAGAATAATAAGAACAAATATCACAGGGAATACACTCAATAAATGAGGTGCCTGTATTTTACTTAATAATGCCCCAAAGCACCAGAGTAGTGATGTAGGCAACCCAGATATTCAAAAGAGAGTTCATAAAGTGCTGCCTTTAAGTGAAAAGGCGAAAGTTGTCAACTTAATAAGGAAAGAAAAAAGAGTATGTTGAGGTTGCTAAGATCTATGGTAAGCATGAATCTTCTATCCACAAAATTGTAAAGAAGAAATAAGAAGTTTGTGCATAATGTATATGGGGTTCAGTACTATCTGCAGTTTTAGGTATCCACTGGGGGTCTTGGAGCATATTCCCCAAAGGTAAAGGGAGACTACTGCATATTAACCACATCATGAGTGAGTTCTAATTTCACTTAGAATCCAATTATTAAAGTTTAGTTGCTCGATCAGGATAGAAGCAAGCATCTGTAGATCTAAAGTCGAATAGAAGTTTGAGGTGGACCTTTCTATGAGAAGTTCTTGGAAGAAACAGTTTAACAAACATAGCGTGCCTCCATAATGGCCAGCAAGGTCCTAGACACTAGTGAGCAGTGCCAGGGTTGGTGGGCAAGGCTTCTGAGAGTAGCTTGAAGCTGACAGAGAGTAGCCCTGCCACAGCTTGGGTTCTTGGTCTTCAGAGAGGCAGCTGACAGAGTGTAGCCCTGCCAGGACCTAAGTTCTCAATATTTTTGTCCAAAACCTTGGATTTATAAGCGTTTTAGGGTCCAGTGCTTGAGGCCAAAAACTCACATATGTAGATCTGATATGGTGTGATGTAACGTTCTTGTGGGGAGGGGAATTACACTTCATGTTCTTGTCATTGAAAAACATGTGGCACTATGTAGCAAGTTATGTGTTTGGAAACACTTCAACGTGTGTGGTTTCTGTCTCCAGCGTTTACATTATCAATATTTTCTCTTTCACTAGATCATCTGTTTCATTACACATACCTGACTTCATCTCTCCCCTCCCTACCCACAGCTCTCATCCATTCCCCAACACCCACACAGCTAAAGAGTGGTGTATAATTGTCTCCATTTCCTCTCCTCTTATTCACTCTTGAACCCATTCTAATTGGGCTACCTCTTACTCCACAATTCTACCAAAACTGGTCCTATCAAGAGCATCAATAACCTGTGTTGCCAATGACCTTTTCCCAAGGCTCACAAAACTTGACCTTCTAGCAGCATTTGGCATAGCTGATTTTGCCGTTTCTCTTGAAACACTTCCTTCACTGGTTTCTAGGACAATTCCTTCTCATGGTTGTCTTCCTTCACTCACTGTTTCTTCACAGCCTCCTTTGTTAGCTCTTCCTCATCTTTCTGAGCCCTAAACAATTGAGTTCCCCTGGACTCAGTCTACTGACCTCTTCCTACACCCATTCTCTGTGATTTCACTCAGTTTGAATATCATCTATACGACGATGCCTCCAGCAGCAAAGCAGAAGTTAGAGGGACAAGCTCTGGAATGAGACTGCCTGGCTTTGAATCTTGCCCCCACCATTTTGTGCCTCTTTCAACAGGGGAAAATTACTTAATATCTTTGTACTTCAATTTCCTCCTCTAAAGTGAGGATAATTAAAATGGCTAGTACTTACCTAGCAATTTTGTGAGAATTTCTATTGATCAGATTTAACCTAAGAAACATAACCCACTTCAAGTATTTAGAACAAAGATAACTTAATGCATTTAAATTGTAGAACTGAGAAGACGATCAACAGATGGTAAGGAAATCCAGATATTAGCCAATTCCTGGAGGGTCAAAGCAAGTCTTGCTATAAAGGTATAGTCTTCAGGACAGTGTAGTACTGCATGACAAATACACATATAGATAAATTCAGCAGAATAGAGTCCAATAATAGACTTTGACATCTATGGTCAATGGAATTTTTTAAAAGGTGCAAAGGTAATTCAATGGGGAAAGTAAATTATTTTCAACAAATTGTGCTGGAGAAGATATCCATTTGGAAAAAAATAAGCTTCACACCGTATACAAAAATTAACTCGAAATGAATCTTAGACCTAAACTTAAAACTAAAACTGTAAAACTTGTAGAAGAAGGCATAGGGGAAAGTTTTTGCAACCATAGGGTAGGTAAAAAGATTTTTGGAAACAAGATACGCAAACTATAGAAGAAATTTGATGAATTAAACTTTAACAAAATTAAAAGTTCTATTCAAAAGAAAAGACAAGCCACAGACTAGGAGAAAATATTTGTTATGCATGTATTTGACAAGGGAGTAATATCCAGGATATAGGAAGAACTCTTACAACTCAATAAAAAAAAAAACAACAAAAGAAATGAACTACTGATACACGTAACATATATAAAATCATAAAAATATTACTCTGAGTGAAAGAAGTCAACCCAAAGAATTACATACTATATGATCACATGTATATGAAATGCTAGAAGAGACCAATTTAAGGTACAGGGACAAAAATCAGATCAGTTGTTGCCTGGAGCCTGTGATGGCTAGGAATCGACTGGGATAGGACTCAAGACAAATTTTGAGGTTAATAAAAAAAATTCTATATCTTGATTGCAGTGATGGTTACATAAAAACAAACAACTCTCAAAACTTATCAAACTTAACATTTTAAATTGGTATATTTTATTCTTTGTGAATTATATCTAATGAAGTTGATTTAAAACATTTAAAAAATATAATAGATTCAAAGATTAAGCAGTGATTTTCCTGAAAATGCTGCTCTCACAATTCTGCTTATCTCAATATATGACGCATCTAGTTTACTAGTTGCTCAGGCTGTAAATATTGGAGTCTTCCTGGACTCTTCTTTCTCTCACATCTCACCTCCAATCCATTAGCAAATTCCATCTGCTTTACCTTCAAAATATATTCTCAATGCAATCCCTTCTCATCACCTCCAACACAACTATACTGGTTCAAGGTACATCATTTTTGCCTGGATTATTGCAGCAGCCTCCTGAGTGGTGTATTTTCTTCTATTTTTGTCCCTTTCCCTTCTATGCCACAGTTTTTCTCAACAGCAGCCAAGTCATCCATGTCACTGCTCTGCTCAGAATTCTCCACAGGTAACTTTCTGTTTCAGAATAAGAGACATCTCTCTTACAATGGACAATGAAGGTAGGCCCCTCATCATCTGCTCCCGGCTGCAGCCCCTCCCCTCCACTTCCTCTCTTACCTTATCTCCTCCACCCTCCCTAATGCTCTCTACAGACCAGCTACACGGAACTTAAACATGTCAAGGATACTCCCCCATCGCTCCTTCCTGAACTGGGTACCTGCCACCATATATCTACACAGCTCTGCCACTCTGCCACTCACTTCTTTCAGGCTCTCCTTAAATGCCACCTTCTTAGAGAAGTCTTCCCTGACCACTTCATGTGAAATCACTCCCCCCATAATCTCTATTCCCTTTCTTTGCCTTTTTTAAAAAATTCCCAGCCATTATAACTCCCAGAGTATGTTAACTTGTTCAACTGCCTTCTTGATTTTTCCTCACATGGATTATAATAGTGTGGGAAATTTGTTTCCTATCATATCTCTATCACTTTGGAATGATGCACTCAATAAATATTTATATTATTATTTATATATAATTTATAATTCATATTATTTTATATTTAATGTGCTTTGTAGGTAAGTACATTAAATATGAAATAATTTATATTTACATTATATGTTATAGACATTACAGTATTATTATTATTAAATAAGCACTAAATAAATATGTAATTAATGAATATATGAATGACTTTACTCTGGAAGCATTACATGGAAAACACAGACAGACACACACACACACACACACATATACATTTTACCTTTTCTCCCTTTTTGGTATGAAAGTTTTATTTTTTCTCCATCATGATTCTCTAAAACAAACATTCCATCTCCATGATTTCTTTGAATGTCTTTATCAGAGTTAGCAAAAGCATAGTATGAGTGCTGCTAATTTCCCTTCCTGAATCTATGGTAAAATCCATCCTGACTTCTTTCTCGCTGAACCAACATACTTTGCCATTCTGCTCAACACAGAACTCCAGGCACCACCACTAATTGAATTTTTCAGGAATATGAAACCCGTTTATTATCCTGGATGTAAATTCAAACTTTCTTTGGTTATTGTTTTAGGCTTTATTTTTAAACTGACCAACAGACATGGACCCATGGGGTAAAATAAAGTTAAGGTTCTTTAAAGTTCTTCCAGTTTTGTTAGGAAGGGGCAGAAGAGGCAGTAAGTATATCAAATAATGACTGCTGTGTAATTTTATTAAGACCCTAGGGGGGTTATTTTAAAATAAAACTCCCAGTTGTTTTTCATTTGTGCTTTATACAAATCTTAAATTGTGTCATATTACTTCTTAACCTTCTGAAGTCTAATCAATCACAGGTCTCGAAGGCATATTCAAAAACTGTATAAATTGTTTTTTTCCTTGTTAATAATAAGGCTCTGTATCCCTCTTCTAAAGTGAGACAGACTGCACAAGGCCAGGAAAACATCACTTCCAATCTCTTGTTCCTAAAATCAAGTTGATAACCATGGTCGATATTTCTAATGAGGTTTTTGGGCATAAAGTAAATTATTTATCATTGCCAGGAAATCTCCACTTGGGCAGGAATAGCATGCTTGGATGGAAAATAAACGTCAGAAAACAACCAAAGCACATTCTGGGACTCAGAAATTTACTGGTGATAAGTTTCTTTGATGGTCAGAGAACACACTCACCCAAATCCTCTTAATGAACTGTGGCTTCAGTGCTCTGGTACTTGCTATATAGGTAAAGGGTTTCTATTTTAAACTTGTCCAAAGATCAGACCTTCAAAATTTACATCTTATTGTTAAGTTGAGGAGAAAGTCATGCTTCTTCAAAAGGACTTTGGAGGTAGTCTTTTTTTCTTTTGTACATTTTAAAAATCTGTGGTCTAATTCCTTAAGGCAATTGGCCTAGTGTGCTGCATATATTAATTGAGATAATACTCTAATTTTGAATCTACTGGTATCTTAGGTTAAAGGAATGTCTCCCAGTGTAGGTGTGATTAAATTCCATATTGCCTCAAGTTTATTCTGGTCCAAGGGAAGAAAGTTACATGGGATTTTCATTAACATTTTAATTAGGCTTTTGGTGGTTACTGACCCCTGATGGACTAAATTTTTTTAAATAAAACAAAGGTGTATCTGTTCATTGTATTCACTACAGACTGCCTGCTCTTTTGACATTCCCTCAGTTGCTTGGTGACTGCATTTTCTTATTTGTTTAATCTGCTAGTTCAGCCTTGAAGAATTGATAGAATGTTGTAACATCAAGTAGAAAACAATGTTTACCCAGCAAATGTTGCCTTTTAACATTGAAGCCTCTCTTATTTTATCTTTAAACTGAAAAAACATTCAAGTGGTTTATACTCTCATCTAACCAAGAGTTTTAATTTTATTAAATTTAATTTACCAATAAGTATTTTTGTTTGATCTATTAAAATTTCATTATAATGAAGCTTGTTGTTGTATAGTTTCTACCATAGTTTTGAATGACAGAAAACAATTTTTGAAACATATAACTTACAAATAAAGAAAAGCTTAATATCATAGATTTAAACTTGAACAGGGGCAATAGTGTCTAGTCTAATATCAGCAATATATTAAGGGATTTCACTGTATTTGCTTCTTATCATGTTCACAGCAGTTTATTGTGAAATAAAATAAAATTTCAGGACACTCTAAACTTATTGTGCCAAAGAGGAAGTTAAGCCCTGGAGCCTAAGTCACATAGCATGTTTGCAATTCTGCTTGTTAGAATATAGCTTAACTCTCTTCTTTAATGTTCTTATTCTGTAAATGACTAAAAGAGACAGAAACCAGATCTCCCCTCTTCCAATCATGGATCTTTGTTATAGATTAACTTTCTCCTTTATTGTCCTGTACCTAACTCAGACCAGATGCCACACAAGATTCCATGACAGTTACATCTTCAGTGTGGAATGTTAAATATGCCTTTCCCAAAAGAAAAAGACCACCTCAGCTAATTAGATTATCATAACTATGCATTCAGCCTTACACAGAAAGATGGTGAAATTCTGTTAAGCTTCTCTAGCTTTGTCTATATAAGTGATTCCAAACTGCTGTGCTTCAAAACATTAACTTCCATTTTTTTGAAATCTGTTCTTCTTGTATGGTCTATCCTCAAACTTTGTGTTTGAATAAACTCCCTTTAAACTAGATTCTGACCCTTTTGAGTATTTCAGGTTGACATTTTGGTGACCCAGGGGGACCAGAAGCAAGCCTCCAGTGATCCCTGTCATTTTGCCCACAATTAGAGACTTGGTACCAGTGTGAATGGTTTTTGTTCATCTGACCTTGTCAGAGCCAGTGGGCATCTGTTAAGGCTCCTTTCGGATTTCAAATCTCCCTGATTTGGGTTTGAGATTCAGACTGTATTCAAGCAACCTAATTCACAATCAATGGAGCTGGAATTGAAGCTCTGCTTTTAAGGTAGGAGTTTCATTGGTTATTATCTAGAGATTTTGCTGACTGCAGATTTGGGATTTTCACTTTTTACTGAGGTTAAGGTTTTGAATGTCTTTCTTGTTAGAATTTGCAACCTTTTCTGTTGTATGAAGTTTGGTTAAGGAGAAACAACTTCTTTTTATAAACAAAAAGTGAAATAATTGTGGCTTAAGGGAAAATTTGTAATCTTTAAAACTGGTCAGATTCTGAAGCTTGATTCAATTGATGAATCTATATTTTCTCCTTGAATGACCAAAATTTCTCCTACAAGGCCTTTTTGGTCATTCAAAAGGAAAATCTAAATTATGGACTATCATACTTCTAAAAGAGAGATCTATCTTTAAAAACTACAGTTAGATTTATATATAATATTTATGGTGTTATCTCCCATCATTATCTAGAAGAATGGGTTTACTTAAGCCATAGCAAAAATGGGGTACCTTTGAAATACCTACATTAGTTTATATGCATGTTTAATTAAAAATAAAAGTTGGCTATAAAATAAAAAAATAATTGAGAGAGCTATTTTTCAATGGTACTTAGAAGCCTCTAAAAGACATTCTGATAAAGTCATTTCTTTACAAGAGATTGCCTAAAACTATTTCTAAATTTAAAAAGACATTGAAAGCTTTCTCCCTTTTACTTCCAACTGCTCCTTCTTCTACCTCTATGATCTGAACTTATCTCTTTTTGCTTGTTCCCTCAACTCCCACACATCTCTTAGGCAAATTTTTGGAATTCCATATTGCACACATTTCTTTCTCTCAAAAGGGGAAAATGTATTTAAATTTGGACCAGAGGGAACAAACAGAGTTGCTACAGAATGAAAATGAAACTACTGAAATTATAAAATACAGAGCCAACTTTTTTTTTCTACACTGGAATTAATAAATGACACTGATGATTTATTGACCCAATATCAGATAATACCCTTTAAATGCCCTGCTGAACTTTGCAGTCCCTTAAAGATAAAAGCTTAACATGTCTGTAAAATGTTAACATACCGGGGATTAGCTAAGCAACATTACAGCTGAACTCAGATCTGAAACAAGTTAAAATCCTTTATATCTCAAAATGTCCTTTTTGGATCCCCTGTAGGACTTAAAGCAAAGCTTTCCACACAGCAGTCTGTGGCTAAGATTCTGTGCTGCTATGGCTGTGGCCCAGGATCAATTCCGTGTCAGGGAACCAGTCTCCTATGTTTTAAATTACTCATATGACTTTCGTTCTTTTGAAATACTCATTGGTTATTGATTTTTTTCTCTACCATGGACAGATTTTGATATCTGGTCTTTCCATTTCTGGGGCATACAAGGCTTTTGGACCTTCATGCATAGGCACTTAGCTGACAAGCTGAGATGGTAGAAATACAGCCAGACAGAAATGTGAGGTATACTCCATTTGCAGCTAGCAAAACTTATCTTCCTCTGAGCTGTCTTTGGTATGGTTCTATATCTTGTGAGGATTGCTTTGCACTTCTTTGGAGATGCCTAGTTTATTATCAGTTAAGTCATAACCTTTGTTAAGACTTACTGGTTTATGCGGCACTTGAAAAGATACCCTTGGTTTAAACTAGGAAAAAAAGCTGGATGAAGTGTTTATAAAAGATTCAGGAAATCTTCAGGAAAAGTATTCTTGTTTCTTTTCAGAGCTATCTATATGGAGTCCAGGTATAGAAAATGCGTTGTGCTGGGCGTGGCGGCTCACACCTGTAATCCCAGCACTTTGGGAGGCCAAGGCAGGCAGATCACCTGAGGTCAGAAGTTCGCGACCAGCCTGAGCAACATGGAGAAACTCAGTCTCTACTAAAAATACAAAATTAGCAGGGCATGGTGGTGCATGCCTGTAATCCCAGCTACTAGGGAGGCTGAGGCAGGAAAATCCCTTGAACTCACCCAGGAGGCAGAGGTTGCAGTGAGCCGAGATCGCACCACTGCATTCCAGTTTGGGAAACAAGAGTGAAACTTCATTTCAAAAAAAAAAAAAAAAAAAAAAAGAGAGAGAAAAAGAAAAAAATGCTTTCCTTGTCCCACTCATTAAAGGGCTACCCCTGAAGTCAATAATCTAACAACAACAACAAAAAAAACAAGCAAAGTTGAAAAGACCACCTACGCGTAGATTGGTCTCTTAAGTATGACTTTCTGGCATTTAGTGAGCTATTCTGAAATTCTATATAAAATAAAAAATTACACTTATACAGAAAATCTCCATTTGTTAGGGCATCTCCCTCTTGTACCTAAGTCACTAGAACCTTTTATGGTGGGGAAGACATTGGCTTAAAGTTTAGGTAATTTACCTTTCTTAAGACACTCTTTTCAGCAATTTTGTCTTAATTGAATCTTTACCTATTCCTTTCTTTATCTGAACAAATACTTGTGTTTAGATCTACTTTCTGTGCCTTTGGTATGTAAATGTTCATCCAAAAGTTATGTCTTTGGGCATGCAAGTTGAGGATTGTCTAACTAACAATTGCTTAGGCCTTGATAGTCTAAAGGGAGAAAAAAGCTATTTAAAAATTGGCAAATGAAGAATATTCTAAAGCTATAAGATCTACTTCTGTCTGTGTGTCTATATATCTATATATTTATATGTGTCATGAGTATGTGATATTTCACTATCAAAATATGGGAAAGAACTTTAATTAATTGACTTAAAGAAAAAGTAAGTACTTAAATATTTTATCAGAAAAATAGAAACTAACTCAAATGCCTTTTAGTTCACATGATTTTAGTAACCCTTAGCAAGTAGGACTAGTTTTAAAATTGTTGCCAAAATAACATAAAAATGTTTTCAGAATTGTGAGTATTAAATATAATTCAGACATTTTGCCAGGATCTACTGGTCAGAGAGGGTTATACTGTTTGTAATAGATATTTTAAGGTCCTAGACTGTTCCTTTTGTTATAGTTTTGATACTTGCTTGACTTGGCTGTGAGCTAAATTAATTATATATGTAATTAAATACTAAATATGGGAAAAACAATCTTGTACGGAAATATAAAAATGATGTATTTTTAGAAAAAACAAAAACATTAAAAATGTGTTTTTTTAGTAAAAAAGTTATTTATCTAGTAAAGAGGTTGTTTTAAAATTATTTTAAATTAAAGGAGTATGATATAAACAAAAATAAAAGGTTCTAAAATGTTGGGGAAAGGAATAAATAGAAAAAAATTTTTAAGAAGTAATATAAGGTTTTGAATGGATCTATTCTAAAAGTTTTATTGGCTGGGTGCGGGTGCGGTGGCTCCCGCCTGTAATCCCAGCATTTTGGGAGGCTGAGGCAGGCAGATCACGAGGTAAAGAGATCGTGCCCATCCTGGTCAACATGTTGAAACCCCACCTCTACTAAAAATACAAAAATTAGCTGGGTGTGGTGGTGCATGCCTGCAGTCCCAGCTACTTGGGAGGCTGAGGCAGGAGAATTCTTGAACCCAGGAGGCGGAGGTTGTAGTGAGCCGAGATCATGCCACTGAACTTCAGTCTGATGACAGAGGGAGACTCTGTCTCAAAAAAAGGGGGTTTTATTAAAATTGGCTTTAGTATTGATAATACACTAATACAAAAGTAAAAGTTGGTTTCCTCCTTTGAACAGGATTTTCATGTAGTATTAACAAAAAATACTAAGAAAAATTGTGCTTACCTTTTGCATAAATTGCAAAAAAAATTGGACAGAGGAAGAGACAGATTCTGTTGGTCTCATATTGTGTTTATTAGGCCTTTGTTTAAAAACTTTGGTCTCCTCTCTATCAAAGATTAAACGTTTTTGCTTTTGTGAAACCTTTAAATGATCACTTTCACAAAATGACTGACATTTTACTGTAACTTATGATCCTATTTTGAAACGAAGTGTTTTAAACTTTTGATATTTGCCATGCTTCCCCAAATCAAATTTCAAACAGTAAAATTAAGTCTCTGTAACACAAACTAACTTGTAAGTAACAAATAGAAACCCCTAGAAGTACAAGAGAGGCACATTTAGACTTGAATGAATTCTCTTTAAAAATAAATTCTGACCCTTTTGATTACTTCAGGTTAACATTTCAACAGACAATAAAGATGTAATGTTATCTAAAATCATTTTACTTTAGCCTGACATTTGACCCTAAACTTCTGAGACAGTCAGAATCCTTTAGAATAATGACACCTTTCATTTCCAAGATACAAGACCTGGAGAAGTCTGCTATCTTGCTCTGAGGATCTGTTCCCCATCTATCAAGTATGCATAGCCTTCTGACGATACACTCAGACATAAATGTAGAACCATGGAAAGCATCCGCTACACCATGTGATCCCCTTGCTAAATATGGGCAGCCACATTGTCTCCTGCCTTTTTCTCATTCCTGTCCTTAGGCTTTACCCTAACTGTCCTCTCTATCTCCAGATCATTACATGGCTGGCTCCTTTCAACATTCAGGTCTCACTTCATCAGCAAGGTACCACCCAATCTCATGTATTCCCCATCCCTAATTAGGTTGTACACATTCTTCCACTTCATGGTTCTCTTAGTCCTTATCACTAAATACAACTACCTTGTTTGTCTGTTTACTTGTTTCTTTTCTGTTGTATCTTTATGGAAGAGAAGATCCTGAAGAATAGGAATGTTGTCTGTTTCATTGAATCTCCAGAACCTAGAGTAGTGCATGATAATAGGCATCAAATGAATGAATAAATGATGGTCCTCACCCCTTTCCTTTTGCTCAGTCCATTGCCACTTCAAAAAGAAGGCAGAATTATCTTTTTAGGGTGATATTCACCCATGCATTAATAGATTGCTATAAATTAGTAAATAGATAACTTAAAGCAGGCAAAAAGTACATCTCTATTTGATTGTGCTGAAGAAAAGCAAAAATATTAATATATTTGAGGTAAAATATCATTTCATTTATTCACTCAACAAACATTTTTGAGTACCTACCATGTGCTTAGGATTAGGCTAGCTGTGTAGGTTAAAATGCATAAAACTATAAATAATATAATTTTAAAAGCACCTAATCTAATTGTCAGAGTAAATTAGGGAAATAGTGGTCTGACTCTGCCTTTGACCTTGACAGACTAATGATAATAACAATAAAAAAGCCAATTATTGTGTAGAAGTGGGATTTAAACCCTAGCACCTTGGCTCCAGAATTCACTCTTTTAACCCATTTGAGTTTTCTAACTGACAAGTTGTGAGGACCTCAATGAATAGATAAATAGACACTGAGTTGGGAGTGTTCCTTAAAACAACTCCACCCCCCCCAACCCCAACAAACAAACAAACCCTAAGCGTTCAATCTTGTTTGCTGCAGTTTCCCCAGGGAAATGCATGGAGCATCTATAGCAGAACAGATCAATGTAACTGCTGTTAAAATGTCCATGGCTACACTGGCAAAAGAGAGGCAGAACCTGTACTTTCTTTCCATGCTTGGCTTTTCTTTGGGATTGCTAATATTTCTGTGGTTTGCTAAAACTTGATACTTGATATCTATTAGTCTCTGCAAAAATCTGATACCAGGCAGATCACTTGAGATCAGGAGTGCAAGACCAGCCTGGCCAATATGGTGAAACCCCGTCTCTACTAAAAATACAAAAATTAGCCGGAGTGTTGGTGGACACCTGTAATCCCAACTACTTGGGAGGCTGAGGCAGAAGAATTGCTTGAACCCAGGAGGCAGAGGTTGCAGTGAGCCAAGATGGCGCCATTGCACTCTAGCCTGAGCGACAGAGCAAAACTCCGTCTCAAAAAAACAAAAAGAAAGAAAAACAAAATCTGATACCAGTTAGTATGTCCTTTGTCTCTACTTTTGCCTATAAATTTCCCCTAATTCTCCAGAATGCATTCACTGTGCACCCTGACACTAATTTTAGAAGAATAAAGCACAAATCCATCAGGGTTTATCTTTGATTGCTGGCACAGTTGGCTGAGTAGATGCTTTATCTGTCTTCTCCGTTAGCAGGCATATAGCGGCAAAGGCTGGGCTGCATCCCGGCTTGTGTTTTTCCTCTCAGAGCCAGCGGCAGAGATTTGAGTGTTGCAGATACTCTGCTCTACTTTTCTGGAAGATACATCCCTCACTATCTGCCCCTGGGGCCCTACCTAACAAGCCTGTTCATTCTGTAAGACAGACTTCACATATTTGGAGGCAGCTATCAAGTTTAGTGGGTCTATTTTCTTCAAGTTGAAAAATCACACTTTTTTGGCTATTTTTTATGTAGCATGATTTTGAGTTGCTTGATGGTCTTTCCTATGCTTCCAAAGATATCACTGCAATTCCCCTCTACTTCCTACAGCAGTAATTCTACCATAAGCAGGACGATTTTTATTTTTCATTGTATAACATGTTCTGCATTCATATATAATTTTATGTGCATATAAGTATGCACCTTTATAGGAAATGTATCTCTATGACAGGTGTTCTTTTTCTATGTTATGCTCATATTTCTAAATTTGTTCACCAAAAATGACCAAATCAGGGCAAGATCACTGCAAAAAGTATCAACAAAACAGACACATGTTGATAATATCAGTTACAATATAACGGGAAAAGTAAAATGATATCAGTAAAACTAAGGTTGAATGGCATTACTCCCCTTTTTTATTTATAGCTTTATTGTCCTCTCTTTGAACTGCCAGCCCTATTTATTATTCTTGTGAAAACAACATAAATCATTACATATACCAAATTAAGCCTCAAGTTGGGGCATGGGGAGTGGATTAAGAGCTGCATAAAGTGAAATGCTAACAGCATAAGTTATATCAATGTAGATAAGATTCTCAGGCTTCAACTACAGTTAAGCAGTTAGTAATAAATTTAAAAAATGAAACTGAACTACTTACAGCCAAGAGCCTGTGTAAATTCCCCCAGATTCACACACGTACAACCTTGGGCCAGCTTTCAGAGGAACAAGTCACAGATCCATCACGGTGTATCCCCAACCTTGGCAAGCACCAATTCCTGGTGAAAAAGGAATCCAGTTTTCAATCTCCAGTGATAACCATCAACAACGATTCTTCATACTCAGTGGGAATGTGGAAAAAACAACAGTCAGTGTGTGTGTGTGTTTTTCCTCTCACCACAACAATTGATACAGACTTCTTTTTTTTTTTTTTTTTTTTTTTGAGACAAAGTTTCACTCTTGTTGCCCAGGCTGGGCAATGGCACAATCTCGGCTCACTGCAACCTCCACCTCCCTGACCTCCTGGGTTGAAGTGATTCTCCTACCTCAGCAGTAATAATCCCAAGTAGCTGGAATTACAGGCATGTGCCAACACGCCTAGCTATTTTGAATAGAGACAGAGTTTCATCATGTTGGCCAGGCTGGTCTTGAATTCCTGACCTCAAGTCATCCACCCGCCTTGGCCTCCCGAAGTGTTGGGATTACAGGCATGAGCCACTGTGCCTGGCCTTGACACAGACTTCTTTGACCAAGTGTATTTGGGTTTTTCTCCACACATGAAGCAGAGGATGCCAGCTGGGTTTCCTCCAATTCAATTCTGACACTATCTACCTGGAGATAGCCTTGGATCCCCAGATTGAGGGCTCAGTCCCCAAGACTTCCCCCACCCACTTCAGACACCAGTCACAAATCCAATCTCCAGAAGTTCTGACCAACCAGCTTCCACTGGGATTCCAACAGCACTCTCTTGGGGTTTAATTAGTTTTCTAGAGTGGCTCACAGAACTCAGGGAAACTTATATTTACCAGTTTATTACAAAGATATTTTAAAGGATACAAATAAATACCCAGATGAAGAGATGCAAGGGTGAGGTCTGGAAGGATCCTGGACACAGAAGTTTTTGTCCCTGTGGAGTTGGGTTGTGCCACCCTCCCAGCCCGTGGATCAATTCTCGTCCACTCTCTTGTAAACCTCCACATGTTCAGCTATCCAGAAGCCTCCAAACCCTGTCTTATTGGACCTTTTATGAAGATGTCATTGGATAGGCATGACTGACAATCACATAGAAACGTGATTGGACAAAATGGTATAATTTAGTACCAGTAGGCCGAGTGGGAAAACCCAGCAAGGGCTCTCTGTTCAGATTCTTCTTGACTTTTCTGTGCAGCATTCCTTCTCCCAGGGTATGGGGCAGAATGCTCTCCAGAATGAGGGTCTTACGACCCAAAATCAGATTATAGCCCTGCCTCAGGCACATAAAAGGAGGGGAGAGGAAGGTCAGAGAGAGAGAGATCCTGTTTTCTGAGGCCTGTTTCTGATGCCTGAGGCACCTCAACATTATAACAAGGGCTATGAGAGTTATGAGACAGGAACTGTGGATGAAAGCATGTATAATATCACTCAGTAAGGAGGCCACACCACTGTTCCCAACACTAAAAACTACGAGCCTTTTGTATTCCCACCACATTCCACATATCCCCAGCTTTTGTTTCTGAGTTATTTCCAAGAAGGCCTTTGTGTTCTTATCTTGCTGTCCTCTGAAGTTATAAACTCACTACGCAGGACACTCACTTCCACAAACAGAAGTTTGAACAGTCTTTGGAAGAGAGTTTTTCTTGTTGCTACTTCCAGCCCTTGCCCGTCATCCAGACCACCTCAACTCTAACTTCAGTTACGCATTTCCCGAAAGAACATGTTCATTTTCTTTGCCTTAGCTCTGTTCTCTTTCCCAAGCTTCATTGGAACTTGAAGCCTGGATGCTGAGAGAGGGCAGAGAATAGTCCACTTTCTGTGATCCTATCCTTTTCTATTGGCAGTCTTCAGCAAATCTCTCTCAAGAATTTCCCAGTATAACATACTTTATGATAGTAGTTTCACTCTTTTATGATCATTTTTAATCTAAGGCATTTTTTGTTTGTGTTTTTGAGATAGAGTCTCACTCCGTCACAGACTGGAGTGCGGTGGGATGTTACCGACTTGGCCAGGCTGGTCTCGAATCCCTGACCTTGTCATCCACCTGCCTCAGCCTCCCAAGGTGCTGGAATTACAGGTGTAAGCCGCCGCAACTGGCTGTCATTTTTTAAAAGAATAAAATCTTACCCAGAAACTAAAAATATTTGTCAGGACTCCAAGTTCAAGCCTGGCTATTATAGCCTTGGTGACCTGCACGTACACCTCTGGCTGGTTGCCAGGAGCCAGAAAGTCTGAAGTGACCACAAGTAACCAGGTGGCCACAGAAATAATTGAAACAACTTGTTCCTCCCTCAACTAATTGCTCTGCCCCTGCAACCTGCAACCATTGTTCCTGATCAGCCTTGTGGAATTTCCCCCTGGACACTGGGTTTCTCAGAACCCCAACCCCGTTACTATGTAATTTACCTCACTCTCCCCTCTGCTCACAACCCATACCCTCCACCCTTATAATCATGCTTGTTCGTAACAGATGACCTCTACCCTTGTGACCATGCATCCTGTGATGCCCTTCCCCTCCTCAAGATAGATGACCACCTTTAACTGACCATTTTCCCCAACCTATAAAACCAACTCTTCTCCCACTGCCCTCTGCTGACTCTCTTTTCGGACTCAGCCCACCAGCACCTGGGTGAATAAACGGCCATGTTGCTCACACAAAGCCTGCCTGGTGGTCTCTTTAGGTGAGCGAGATGCCTAACATTTGGTGCCAAAACCCGGAGCGGTGGAACTCCTACAGGAGACCAAACCCCCTGTCCCTACTCCTTGTGCTTCCTTCATGAAGAGACCTGCCTATGACCTAGGTTCATCAGACCAGCCCACACATCCACTCACCATCCTCACATCTGGTAAGTGGATTGCCTTCGCTCTCTCCTTCAGCCCTTCTCGCTACCTGTCAGTTCCTTCCTCCTCTCAGTTTCATTTTCCTCTCTCTTTCAGCGGAGAGAAGAAAGACAGGACTTTCCATGAGGGTTTTGACCGGAAGAAATCCCATGTGGGTAATGGAACCAGGAAGTCAGTTTTCCCTTGGTGACTGATCATTGCTGAGATGTCTGCTTTGCCGCTCATTTGTACTCATTTCCTTCGGTGACTGATCATTGCAGAGACCTCTGCTCTGGTTACTCACTTGCACTCACTCGTAGGTGATGGATCAACATGGGGGATGCCCCCTTTGACTGATTCACCTCAGGTACAGACCAAGGTTTAGTCTGGGACACCTGCTAAACTGCTTGATCACGCACTCACTTTCCTTGTCTCCGCCACTCTTTAAACTATAGGCAACCTCCCGCCCTCCATTCCTCCCTCCTGTCCTTTAGCTTGTGTGCTAAAAAACCTCAAACCCCTTCAGCTATCACCTGACCTAAAACCTAAGCATCTTATTCTCTTCTGCAATACCACTTGGTCACAATATAAAATGCACAATGGCACTAAATGGACAGAAAATGGCACTTTCAATTTTTCTATTCTGCAAGACCTAGATAATTTTTGCCAACAAATGGGCAAATGGTCTGAAATTCCCTACATGTAGGCATTTTTTTTACATCCCAACCCTTCCCTAATCTCCGCTCTCAATGTAACCCATCCCAAATTTTCCTTCTCTTCCTTCCATTCGCTCCTCCTACCTCCACCAGTGATTCAGAATCCTCCTTGTCCATCAACCCTTCCTACCTTTCTCTTCCCTGCCTGTCCAAACCAGACCCAAATCTAGGCCCTAAACCCCTCAGAGCCTCCTTCCTCCTCCTCTGCCCACAACCCACCTCCTTATGCCCCTCCTGTCACCTCCCCGCTTCATACCTGGTCCGCTTGCAGTTTAGTCCTGTGGCTAACTCCTCCACCCCTGCCCCAAAATTTTCCCTTTGAAAGGTGGCTGGAGCCTAAGGCATAGTTAGGATGCATGTTCCTTTTTCTTTATCCAACCTTTCCCAAACTGGCCAACAGTTAGGCTCCTTATTCCTCCAATACTTCACCCAGTCCTATAATCTCACCTGGAGTTACTTAAATGTCATCCTTACTTCTACTCTCACCTCTAAAGAATGCTTCATAGGTATTTTATCACCCAATCAGCCCCTAACATTAAAAATGCTACAGAAATAAAAAATCTGGCCCTCAAATTCCACAATAGGATTTAATTAGCCTCGCTTTCAAGGTGTTTAACAATAGAGAGAAAGCAACCAAGTGGCAATGCATTTCAGAAATGCAAATGCTTGCATCCGTCATAAGACAAACCCCAGCCACAACACCAGTTCACAAAGACTTCAAAGCACCCAGACTGCAGTCTCCAGCGGCCCTTCCTGTACCTTGCTTCAAGTGTTGGAAACCTGGCCGCTGGGCTAAGGAATGCCCACAGCCTGGGATTCCTCCTAAGTCATGCCCTGTCTGTGCGGGGCCCCCATGGAAAGTCAGACTGTCCAACTCATGTTGCTGCTTCTTGGCTTGGCAGCTAAAGACTGACACTGCCTGAACATCTCGGAGGCCCCCTGGACCATCACAAATGCTGAGCTTTGGGTAATTCTTATGGTGGAGGGTGAGAGTTAAGAGGGTAAGAGTTCTTAATCAATATAGGGGCCACCCACTCCACACTAACCTGTCTCTCCTTGGCCTCCATAACTGTTGTGGGAATTAACGGCAAGGCCTCCAGGTCTCTCAAACTCCCCACGTCTGCTGTCAATTAGGCCAGCACTCCTTTCCACATTCTTTCCTAATCATCCCCACTTATCCAGTTCACCTGTTAGGCCAAGATACCCTAACAAAATTGTCTGGCTCCTTAACTATTCCTGGGCTACAGCCACGCCTCACTGCCGCCCTCCTCCCTGAACCCGTACCTCCCTCAATAGCTCCCCTTATGTCCCCCTACGTTAACCCTAGGGTGTGGGACACCACCTCCCATCCATCCTGTGGTGCCAAATCCCTATACGCTCCCCAGCTTCTCTAAAACTCACCTGAATTCCTGAGGAAACTTAAATGCCCTGCTCCTGTCTATCTGGCCACTTCATCCTCTTCCTCCATTCTGTTTCCTGGTTTCACCCCTGGCTGCCAACTAACTTCTTCTAAAGTAAATAAATAACCTTATTTTTCAAGGTACCCCATGTAACTTCTCTGCCTATTCCTCCTGCTCCCTTGGCTGCTCCACATAATTGCAACTATCATTTCCAACTACTGTACAAAACCCTTACTTAACCCATTGTTTGCTGTACCAACTTGTCCCAAGCCTTTTCCTTATACACTGCTGAAATTCAGAGTTGTGCAGTTGGAGTTCTTACATAAGAGCACATCCATGTCTTGTTGCCTTCCTCTCTAAACAACTTGACCTCACCGTCCAGGGTTGGCCCTCATGCCTACGTGCGGCAGCTGCCTCTGCTCTACTCCTTCTTAAGGCCTTCAAAATCAAAGGCTATGCCTCACTCACTCTACACAGCTCTCAGTCTTCAGGCTTTAGTATCCTCCTCGCATCTTCTACATCTGTTAACTGCCCCACGTCTTATCCAACTCTAGTCGCTCTTTATTGCAACTCCTACTGTGACTATTGCACACAGCCCCAATTCTAATCCAGCCTCTCATCTAATACCAAACATAAACACAAGCCTTAAACTCGGTGACTGTATCTCCCTAATTCATATAGCATCCTCTCCATTTCCACATATTTCTCTCTTTCCCATTCCAGACCCAGACCACACATGGTTTATTGATGGCAGTTCTTCAAAGCCCAGTCAGCTGGCACCGGCTAAAGCTGGCTATGTGGTTGTATCCCATTCATCTATCATTAAGGCTGCTACACTCCTTCCCTCTACCACTTCTTAGCAAGCTGAACTAATTGCTTTAACCCATGCTCTCACTCTTTCTAAGGGACTACATGTAAATATCTATACTGACTCTAAATATGCCTTCCACATCCTACATCACCATGCTGTCATATGGGCAGAAAGAGGTTTTCTCACCACACAGGGGTCCTCTATTATCAATGCCCCCTTAATAAAGGCCCTCCTTTGGGCCACTCTCCTCTCAGCCAAGACTGGAGTTATCCACTGCAGAGGACTCAGGATTCAAGCCACTTTTAAAGAACCCACAGGGTATAGCCCCTTTAAACTCCTATATGGCCACACCTTTCTGCTTGAGCCTAACTTTATTCCAGACACCAGTCCTCTTGGTGATTATATTCCAGTCCTCCAATAGGCCAGACATGAAATCTGCCAGGCTGCTAATTTCCTATTATCCACTCCAGATACTCTGCCATATGAAAACACCCTAGCTGGAAGGTCAGTCCTAGTTAAAAGCCTAATCCCTTGGTCTCTGCAACCTCGGTGGACAGGACCCTTCCTGGTCATCTATAGCATCCCAACTGCTGTCTGTCTACAAGATCTTCCCCAGTGGGTCCATCACTTGAAGATAAAGCTGTGTCCATTAGACAATCGGCCTGACTCCTCTGCCACCTCTTGGAAGTTGCAAGTACTCTTCCCCACTTCTCTTAAACTCACCCATATCCCCGAATTGGAAGAGTAACCCTATATGAACCTAATATACCTTTCACTTTCATTAGGCGTCTTTTTCCTAATACCACTATTTAATGTAGTCTCCCCTACTAAATTAAACCACACCTCAGAAAGTCTCCGTTTCTATTACTTTCTGTCTAACTGTGCTCAAATTCACTGTACTTATTTACTTTTACATGCCCTGCTTTTGTTTAAGTTGCTGGTTTACACTTTTCTTCCAGGTGATTACAGCTGATATTTCATAGTTTAAGCTGCCACCCTTAATTATCTCTTAGAGTGGATAGATAATCTTTAACGGCAGGGAACTCTCCAATTCTTCTACCCCATAAAGTCCTCTTCTTTTCTTTTATACTCATTCTTAATCTTGCTCCCAATTCTCTGCTCACACCCAATCTTGTTAAAGAAAGTGAGTGGTTACTTATAGATACCACACACTTCCTCATACACCATGAAAACAAAAGTTCTCCCTCCACACAGTTACCCTACCAAACTCGGCTAAAACCTTTAACAGCTGCAGCCCTTGCTCGTTCCCTTGGCAATTGGGTCCAAAGTCCCAGCTCCCTCAAAACACTTTCTCACCTTTTCAGTTTATACTTCCAGTACTGTCTAAGACAAGGACTTTTTTTCCTCTGTGGTTCTTCTTCTTACATCTGCCTTCCTACCAACTGAAAAGGCACTTGCATCTTAGTTTTCCTTACTCCTAAAATTCAGTTTGCCAATGGAAATATTCCCCTTGTGGTCCTGACATGACACAAGCTGGTCATCCATTGATCCCATTACTTGTAGCATTAGGAATCACTACTGCTCTAGGCACAGGCATAGCAGGCCTTACCACTTCAATTGTCACCTTCCGTAGCCTCTCTAATGATTTCTCTGCTAGCATTGCAGAATTAACTCATTCACTATCCCTTCTTCAAGCTCAAGTAAATTCCCAGCTGCAGTTGTCCTCCAAAACCACAGAGGTCTTGATTTACTGACTGCTGAAAATGGAGGTCTTTGCCTATTCCTAAAGGAAGAATGTTGTTTTTATGTAAACCAGTCCGGCAATGGGAGCATTGCGTGCTGAATCCCTTTCTGAGGACCTGCTGTTTACTTTTCATATATGTGCCTTAACTTCATCTTTCACAGTGCATCTGCATTATGAAAACCATTATATACTTTCCCTATAATTTTTATATTATCTACACTGTTCTAATTTTTACAATTTCTTTTTTAAAACTTTACTTTGTTGTTTTGCTAGATAATGATAAAGCATTGTCAATTTTTAGATATATTTTTTGCTTTTATTTGCATAAGATTTTATTATTTTTCTAGAAATTTTGTTTGGTTTAACTCAATTCATAAAAGGGAGTATAATTTTTTAAATTAGTTAATTCCGTTTATCTTCATACCTCACTCTAATTTTCATCTCCTCACAGGAAATTTTCTTTCTTTTTTTTTTTTAATGGAGTATTGCTCTGTCATCCAGGCTAGGGTGCAGTGGCACAATTCCGGCTCACTGCAACCTCCACCTCCCTGGTTCAAGTGATTCTCCTACCTCAACCTCCTGAGTAGCTGTGATTACAGGCGGGTACCACCATGCCTGGCTAATTTTTGCATTTGTATTAGAGACAAGGTTTCACCATGTTGGCCTGGCTGGTCTCCAACTACTGAACTCAGGGGATCCACCCACCGCAGCCTTCCAGAATGCTGGGATTATAGGCATGAGTCACCACACCTGGCCCAGGAAATTTTCTTTCTTTTTTTTTTGTTTTTATATGTTTATTTATTTATTGTACTTTAGATTCTGGGGTACATGTGCAGATCATGCAGAATTGTTGCATACGTAGATATACAGCAACATGGTTTGTTGCCTCCATCCCCCCGTCACCTATATCTGGCATTTCTCCCCATGTTATCCCTCTCTAACTTCCCTAACCCTCACTGACCCTTCCATAGTCTCCCCCAACAGACCCCAGTGTGTGATGCTCCCCTCCCTGTGTCCATGTGTTCTCCTTGTTCAACACCCGCCTGAGTGAGAACATGCAGTGTTTGATTTTCTGTTTTTGTGTCAGTGTGCTGAGAATGATGGTTCCACATTCATCCATGTCCCTACAAAGGACACACATTCATCGTTTTTTATGGCTGCATAGTATTCCATGGTGTATATGTGCCACCTTTTCCTTGTCCAGTCTATCATCCATTGGCATTTGGGTTGGTTCCAGGTCTTTGCTATTATAAACAGTGCTGCAATGAATGTATGTGTGCATATGTCTTTATAACAGAATGATTTTGGGTATATACCCAGTCTCCTTTGGGTATATACCCAGTAATGGGATTGCTGGGTCAAATGGAATTTCTATTTCTAGATTTCGCCACTCTGTCTTCCACAGTGGTTGAACTAATTTACACTCCCACCAACAGTGTAAAAGTGTTCCTATATCTCCACATCCTCTCCAGCATCTGTTGTCTCCAGATTTTTTAATGATGGCCATTCTAACTGGGGTGAGATGGTATCTCAATGTGGTTTTGATTTGTATTTCTCTAATGACCAGTGATGATGAGCATTTTTTCATATGTTTGTTGTCCTCATGTATGTCTTCTTTTGTAAAGTGTCTGTTCATATCCTTCACCCACTTTTGAATGGTTTTGTTTGTTTTTTTTCTTGTAAATCTGTTTTAGTTCTTTGTAGATTCTGGATATTAGCCCTTTGTCAGATGGGTAGATTGCAAAAATTTGTTCCCATTCTGTTGGTTGCCGGGTCACTCTAATGATTATTTGTTTTGCTGTACAGAAGCTCTGAAGTTTAATTAGATCTATTTTGGCTTTTGTCACCAATGCTATTGTTGTTTTCGTCATGAATTCCTTGCCTATGCCTATGTCCTGCATGGTTTTGCCTAGGTTTTCTTAATGAGTTTACTTTATATCTTGTAATTTGAACATGTTCTTATAACGTGTGCACTGTGGTTTTATGTGCATGAATTTTTTCCGTCCTGAAACTATCTGCTCTCTCTTCTATCACGGGAAACAAAAATATTTTTTTACATTCCTAAGAGCTGGGTAGGCTTGAGGGCAATGCCCATAGTTATGTCTTGGAGTCCCCAGTCCACTGTCTTGTTTTCACAGAAAAGAAATGTTCATTGCTGAGCTTCCTGGTTCTCCTTACCTTGGTCAATCTGACACATTCCTCTTAACCTTCCTGGTTGATGCCTGCTATCTGTGAAGCTTATTTTTCTTCTGTAAATACCATTAATGTGCTTGTTCTTATTCAACAAGTTAAAATAACTAAAACAATAAGTATTGATACATTTAAATTTGAATTCTCAATCAATCTGTGTAAATGTTTGCCTGCCATTGTCATGATCAGTATGCATAGGAACACCAGGGAAAATGAGTTTAATCATTACAATTAATATGATACTATTAATCCACTGTCATATTTGAGCCTGTAGTCTGCTGACTTTTAGAAAGATAATTATCTATAAAACTTATGGCAGAAAAAGAATAGCATATTACTATTGGATGCATGCTGACCTTCTATCTCAGAGTAAAATAGACTTATGACTTATTTCTACATCAATTAGCTAGAACTTAGAGGAAACTGCTAGCCAATTAAGATAAAACGGAAAAAATGACCTTAAAGGCTAATCTTTGCTTCAGAGTATAACTCGAATTATATTTGGTAATCTATACAACTCTGTTTTATGATGTAGTTAATTTAGGTTTCAAGGTGAAGTACAAATGGAAATAACCAACTGGATCATTTAGACAAAATGACTTGCTTTGAAACTACCTTTTAAATTGAATCTTTCTGATTAAATAGGACTTTAATGTAAACATGCATTATTATGCTTAATTTTTATTAATTTTAAAGATTCAGTAATATCTCTTAAGGTAAATTACTTGCAAATGACACAATTGTGTTAACTGTATAGATAAAAGCATGTTAACACTTTGTTAACAATCAAGTATTGAGTTGAATGTTAGACTTTTAAGTTAAAAAAACTAAACAACGTTATTAAGTAATTAAAATATTTCTATAAATTTGAATAAATCATGTATCTCCTCTTGGAAATAAATTTAAGAGTATATTTACTGTAGTAAAATTTTTCTTTCTAGACTTCTAGCTCAATCTAACAAATGTGGTTGATGATACAGTTTATGAGATTATCTCTATCAGTATAGTTTTACCTAAATCACAGAAATAAAATTTCAAAAGGTAGGTTCTTATTATCAGCTAGAAAATGATAAAAATCCTTAGTTAGGAGAGTTTCAGATGTTTAACTTACATAGGTAACCTGTGATTTTGTTTATAACATATCCTTTCCATTTATTATTGAAGTAATAATAGCAGGAGTTGGGATAAAATTTTTAAAATTTCATATAACATGCTAATCTTGGAAAAATAACTACGATTTTTATTTTCTTGTAGGTAAGAAATGAGTTTCCAAATATATCTGAATGACTGAAATATTGATTTCTGTATTTAAGGCCTGGTTATTGATACCAATAATCTGTTACTACTAGAATATCATCAGTACTGATATTGGTAGGATGTTTAATGTCCAGGGACCGCTATTTGGTCAGTTTCTCTATTTCTCTCCTCTTTTCTGCTCTCTCCCCTGTAACTCTCTTCCCTTTTTCTCCCTCTTTAGTTGAGATTCCCTACCTGCTCCTAATTTGACTCTTCTCATGACTCAAATGTTACCAGTTTGAGGAAACCTTAAATAGACATAAGAGTTGTGTTATCTTGCTTTCAATAGGTTTTCTCTAATCCTGCCATAATAAGCATTACATTTTGCTCAATTATTTATATATGTGCCTGTCCCCATCTCTTCACCAAGAGATCACCTGGAAAGCAGGGCAAATATTCTAGTTATCATTGTATCCTTAGCCCGAGTACAATTTGTGAAGCACAGCAGATTTGTAATGCATGTTTATTTTGTAGATGGATAATTGTATTTTTAGGCCCATTTTCCTGACTGCTTAAACAAGTTAATATTGTTCTCTGTGAATACCTTCAAGGTGGATTAAATGGGAATTATAGACCCCTTTAGAGGTGTCAGTAAAGGTAGGAGGATAATATATCTATGAAATATTTTGGGATTTCTAAAACACTACAGGAGGAAAAGAAGTTAAATAGAACCAGCACATTATCTTACTAATCTGAACCAAGGACCCATAATCCCTACACTTGTCTAGCCAACCAGAGAACTGAAAAATCTCTTAACACATGGCAATCGACACAAGGAAGTATCCCGAAATTACCTCTACCATCTTGTACATGCCTTTGGAGTTGCGTGAAGTGCCACTGAAATATGCAGGGATGACATCAGAAATTAGATTTGATCCAGGAGTCAGGATATAAAATTTTAGACTATTCAGTGATAATAACAGTATCAACAAGAGCAGCAAAATGCTGGCAAGATTTATTGATGGACTTCATCATGACTAAAAGTGCTGATAGATATTAGTTATCTCTTAGGATTATAATTTATTTTTCTGTGTAGTTATATAAATCCTGTGTTCAGGCAAAACCCTTGGCAGCTTTATAAAAATATCAAGTTTTACATGGCTAATTTATAAGAAACACAACAGGGCATCTAAATGGTCTTATTTTAAAGTGTTGATCAATAAATACTAAAATTCACATTCTAAAGGTAAGTAAGTTTTGACCTCCACCATCAATTAAGACTATTAGGACATGAAAGTAGGTTTTAAATGGAGTAGTAGAAGAAAATGGAGTAGTAGAAGAAAAAATTTACTGCCTGCCAGACAATGTCCTAAGCACAAAAATTTTAAACATTTCTCATTTATGCCACTGTATACTCAAATAAATACTATTATGCATATTTGATAGAAGAAATAATAAGCAAGGTTAAATAACTTTCACATTGTGACTAAGCAAGGATTAATTCCTAACCCAGTTGTGTCTCCCTGCTTTAAAAGTCTCTGCTATAAATTACTAACTCCTCAACTATTCCTAGTAAAATGCCTTCTCTGCTACTATGCCAGAAATATTAGCTCTGCACTGTGAGAGAGAGGATAAAACAAAAAACTTTAAACAAATTAAATTTAACAGATTTTAATTAAGCAAAGAACAATTCACAAATTGTGCAGCTAGAACTAGAATAGACTCAGAGTGACTCAGGACTGCCACATGGTCAGATAACACTTATGAACAGAGAAAGGAAGGTGACATATAGACAGCAAAAGCAAGGTGCAGAAACAGCTGGACTGGTTACATCTGAGCCTTTCCATTATTTGAACCTGGTTTTAATAGTTGGCTGCCTATGGTTGCCTGAAGTGTAGCTGCTCTGGGTCTGTCTACACATCAAATTAGGTTACAGTTTATTACGTAAACCTTTAGGCCAAACTTAAAATCTGTATAGAGGCAGCTTTAGCCAAGGCCATTTAATTTAATGGCACTTTCCTCCTCACTGGGAATTTGGCTGTTCATCTAGATTTAATAGCTAGTTGCTTAAAGAGGAAAGGTAATTGTAATTTTGTGAGAGGACCGAACAATATTGCTGTTAGAAAGATGAATGTCTAAAAACCCCTTTCCCCCTTCTTATTAGAAATCATATTCTTTAATTGGATAGGGAAAAAATCTAGAAATAATAACAGTCACCATTTACTCAGTGCTCAACATGTGCCAATTATTGTGATAAGTATTTTACATATATTATCCATAATTGTTTTAAAAACTGCCTCATAGTAAAAGTTTGTTGTTTTACAAATGAGAAAAATGAGGCTTGGGGAGATTAATAATTTGCCAAAGGTCAAAGAGAGCTAATGCTAGTAGTTGTCAGGCATTGCATATAAAGGCTTATAATAATAAAATGCCCATATGTTCTCTGCTCTGGCAAGGTTGAGAAGATTGACAAAATTAAGGGGTGAAAGAGTCTTATGCAGAGGTGAAAGGAAATGGTATCACTTATAGATGAATTCTGTACGACTAAAGATTCCTGCCCCTCCCCTCTGTTCACAATCATAATTCAACATTTCTCTTTAAAAAGTAATCCATTTTTAAAATGATGCTCATTTTACAATAATTACACCTATTATTTAGTGATTATTTAGAATGTGCTCTTTACCACATAATCTATTCTTACAAGAACCTTGTTTGTAAGTGAGGTTTGCATTCCTACCTCTGGGCAAAAAGTCACAGAGACTTAGAAAGATTAAAGACATTGTCAAAAGTACTGCAGTATATTGGTGATTAAAATAAGGATTCATACGCATAACTGGTTAATCCTTTGCTCTATATTCTTATCTAAGGAAACCATCCTGCTACTATCATCCTTCTAATGCATCCTGTTAATAACCTTTCATCAGGTGAATGTAAATTATATCCAAAGAAACATGCTTTCCCAGAAAAATTGAGATATTTGAATTAGTTGAAGAGTATCAAGCCTCAGCTAACCAGATTTTAGTCCAATTCAGGAGCTGCCAGAGACGCTAAGACATTGTAATTCATACAGAATCCTTATCAGTTGGAAATCACTAAGAGTTGAGGAGAAACAGTTTAATGATATTATGATCACTAAGATCACTGCTTATCCCTGCAACATATACGTCAGAAGATTGATATTTTTAGAACATCCCTTAGTCCCGAAAATAATTTCCACAGTGCTGTGATATCAGAATCTCATTTACTCTGATGCTGAACTTGTAAACTGAAGGGTATTATTGTGAAAGGATGGAGCTGGGATAGTCAAAAACTTAACTCTATTCACAAATGAGTTATTGATATCTCAGGGAAATAAAAACAAAAAAATGTAGTAACATTGTTGAGAGTCTGTTAGGATACTTTTGCATAATGAGAAAATTCAGACAGAATCAGAGGATAATTAAAGGAACTTATTTTTGATATATAAATATAACTCTAAAATGTAGACTGATGAACCAATGCTCACATGAGGTCTCTAAAGAATGACATAAATTTGCAATATTTTTATCAGTGACTTGGATCATAACATAGAAGCCACGTTTTTCATATTTGTGAATGACACAGATTTAGGAGGATTATCTAATCTATTTCATGACAGTGGCAGGGTTCACAAATCTTGATATACTAGAATGATGGACTGAAACCAATAAATAATTTGACAGAAATAAATAAAAGATTCTCCATTTAGATTAAAAACAGGTTATATAAACATAGACTCAGAAAGTCCTATCTCAATAGCAGCTCAGTGAAAATGTTGGTGATAGAAGAAGTTGGTGATATTACTATTTTAAAATTTTATATTTTAATATATTAATATTAATATATTAATATTTTAATTATACTATTTTTATTTTATATTATATTTTATGTATTTATATTATATTTATATAATTTATATAATTTATATATATATTATATATGTTTATATA
>CAUYLG010008541.1:0-23330 GCA_963573385.1 Cacajao melanocephalus | reverse complement strand
CATGGGGGATCGGTTTACGGATGAGGAAGTGGATGAGCTGTACAGAGAAGCACCTATTGACAAAAAGGGGAACTTCAATTACATCGAGTTCACACGCATCCTGAAACATGGAGCAAAAGACAAAGATGACTGAAAGAACTTCAGATTCCAGCCAAACGTTCCTTGTTGCCACTTTGGGTATTTCTGAGATTTTCTCTTGCATGCCCTTAGCTTTACGGCTTTTGCATTTCCTGTTGTATTTATTCTCAGCCATTTTGGGCACATGTATCTTTATACTCAGACTGGAAACGGGACTTTCTATTAATATCATTTTCAGAATAGAAAATAGGGTAATTTAACCTACCAGCCCCTCCCCTCAATAACTGCAGTCTATACAGAGTCAATATATTTTTTCAGAGAAAGTTATTCTCTCAATTTTTTCTGAACCATAATTAAACTTTATGATAAAATACTTAATTGTTTAAACTTCTTATTTACCAAAATTGGCTGTTGTTGGTTTTACTTATATCTTCCAAAGAAAGGTAGATGAGGGAAATCCTAGAAAATGATATGGTTATTAGACCTTTCTCTTCCTCCCTCCAATTTTCCTAACAATCCTACCTCTCTCTGCTATTCATTCCTCCTCTTCCCAAGGATATCCAATTTTAACTACCCTAATCAGGTTTTCTGCATTTTGTTTACAGGTCTTAAGATAATTTCCTGTAGAATTAGCATATATATGATAGTTTTTGTAGCTTTAAGTCCTTAAGTTAACATACCTGCCAACATTTCCACTTTTTTTAAACTTTTGTAATTTCTGGTCATTTAAAATTAGACCAGGTCACTGAGTGTAATTTTAATTTGTCCTTT
Source organism: Cacajao melanocephalus (assembly GCA_963573385.1). NCBI lineage: Eukaryota > Metazoa > Chordata > Mammalia > Primates > Pitheciidae > Cacajao > Cacajao melanocephalus. The sequence goes on along the minus strand of CAUYLG010008541.1, from coordinate 22,481 downwards.
TTTTAAAAAACATTTTGGCTTAAAGGTTCTGTGGAATGCTACCAAAGAGAGACTTTTGCATGTTTTTCAAAGTGCTGGAATGCAGTATTTTTTTAAAAATTATATGTAGTTTTTCTTTAACACAACAATCCCTATTGAAAGATCATATCTGTGGGACCAGGCATGGTGGCTCACGCCTATAATCCCAGCACTTTGGGAGGCCGAGGCGGGCCTATCACCTGAGGTCAGGAGTTCGAAACCAGCCTGATCAACATGGAGAAACCCCATCTCTACTAAAAATACAACAATAGCCAGGTGTGGTGGCGCATGCCTGTAATCCTAGCTACTCGGGAGGCTGAGGCAGGAGAATGGCTTGAACCCGGGAGGCGGAGGTTGCAGTGAGCTGAGATCACGCCACTGCATTCCAGCCTTGGCAACAAGAATGAAATTCTGTCTCAAAAAAAAAAAGAAAGAAAAATCATATTTGTTTATGCAAAGATTGACCATGAGTCCATGTGTGAGTTTTTAACATTCCTGACCTTCCCACAATCAAAACAGCTGAACCTACATGCCTGGGAAAGTGAGGTCATTATTTCAGTCCTAGAAATAACTTGTGCTATTTGCAGAAATGCAGAACTGTTTCAGAGTTAATCAAGGAGTGGTAGACAGTTTCATTCTTTTTTGGCTTTAAAAATTTGACTCTCAAAGGACTTTAAGATTCTCTTTTTTTTTCCAGACAGGGTCTCTCGCTTTATCACCCAGGCTGGAATACAATGACATGATCACAGCTTACTGCAGCCTTGACCTCCTAGGCTCAAGTGATCCTTCCATCTATCTCAGCCACCTGAGTAGGTGGGACTACAGGCATGTGCCACCATGCCTGGCTAATTTGTTAATTTGTTATAGAGACAAGGTCTCATTATGTTGCCCAAGCTGGTCTCAAACTCCTGTACTCAAGTGATCCTCCCACCTCTACCTCCCAAAGTGCTGGGATTACAGTTGTGAGCAACCATGCCCAGCCCAAAATTCTGACTCTCAAAAGATTAATGAGTTTTAAAAGATTTGAAATGGAGAAAAAGTTGGTTGAAAAGAGTTGACAAGTAGCCTATGAAGATGAGTAATTGAGAATTACTGTAATAACTTCAGGTTTAATGCTACTATTAACATGACTTTCCTTGGACAAACCATTACGTCATTGAGTAAACAATTACTAAAAGCCTTCTGGGCAGCAGGTCTTTGCAGCCAATAAGATAGATCGGCTAGATCCTGTAACCTGGGAAGGCCAACGCTATGGGAATAGAAGGACTAGTCAAAGCTATTCCTTGCTTTCTTCAACATGAGAACCTGCCTTCATTCTTTGTCTTTTGTTTCTGAATTTTATTCAGCAGTTAAGCCAAAATACTTTTTCCAGGCTATGGCCATGGTGCTAAAATCTTGTTTTTTGAATTGAATTTCCATTTCAAGAGAAAAAATTATCATCTGCTTTGTTAAATCTCTAGTGAAGAACAGGTAACATTGTTTCCACTGTATGAAAAACATGGTACTACTAAAATGATCTCTTGCAGGGTCCCTGTTTCCCTTTCAGGTAACTGTTCATAGAACCAACTTGCATTAAGAACAATGATGTACCCTGAATGAAATAATTCTCCCAATTTAGTAATAGCATTCTTTGCTTAAACAAGAATGATTGCCAATAGAAAGGTAAAAGCATCCATTTCAATGGTGTATTTGACTGAAAAATCAGTCTTAGAAGTTTCCGTGATGAAAGTCATACTTGAAACAAAACATTTCAAAAGTTCTAGCTGGGCATAGTGGCTCACATCTATAATCTCAGCAGCCCTTTGGAAGGTCAAAGTAGGAAGACTGCTTGAAGCCAGAAGTTCGTCATCAGCCTGGGCAACAAAGCAAAACCCCATCTCTACATGAAAATTAAAAAATAAAAATTAGCCGGACATGGTGGCAGGTGCCTGTAGTCCCAGGTACTCCACAAGCTGAGGTGGAAGGATTGCTTGAGCCCAAGAGTTTGAGGCTACAGTGGGCTGATTGTGCCACTGCACTCCAGCCTGGGGTGACAGAGCAAGACCCTGTCTTTAAAAAAAAAAAAATTCGGACAAAGCCAGTATAATTGGGGTGGTATCCTTATCCACCTGCATATGATGATATGGTCATTTGGATTCCAGGCCCCAAATTTTACTTGATGAAAGAACGTATGACTTGATGAGAGCAAGAATTGAATGCTCCTGGGAAAGAAAGGAGGAAGGCCAGAGCATAAGAGACAAATAAAAGCAAATTGAGAAGAAAAGGGAACCATTTTCTACAAAGTGAAAAGAGGAAGGACAGCAAGAGGTTTAACATCTAGACTTGAGGATCAGATAAAAAATGATCAAAGAGTTCAGAGAGGTAAATAGAGCCACAAAAACAGTCTAGAAACCTAGTTAATTTCAAGAGTTAGGAGGTTAGTCAGTAGTGTCCAACACAGAAAAGTGGAGTCTGGGAAGGTTTAAATGAGACCCCCCCCACCCCGAGATTTAACAAGATTAGTCATGTTTGATAGAGCTATTAGGTAGAGTTTCGAGTCCAGAATTCATAATGCAATACAGGATAGTGAATAATGCCTAGGTGTGGGGGTCAGACAGACCTACACTTAGTTCCCATTTGTTGCTATGTAATGGCTTTATAACCTTACATAAATTATTTAAAGTTCCTTGGCCTATTTATTCATTTATAAAATAGAAATAATGCTGTTGGTTCATATCAGGAACATACTATTAATATAAGCAGCATTTGTGTGATTAAGAGCAGCATAGACTTGGAGCCTAACTAAGCCTCACATACTTAGTTAAGTGAATTGCACCTGCTTATTTGACTAGCTTTGTGTTCTTGGTCATGCTTAATTGCCAGTTTCTTCATCTGTAAAATGGCCAGTACCATCCAAGTTTCTTCTGAAAATTAGAACTATGAAAGACAAATGGTCTGGGACACATTAGGTATCCAAATAATAGTTATTCTGTTTACCAGTGAGCCAGTGAGGAGAAGGGTCAAAGGGTATATCTTTAAAGTAGAGATTCAGGCCTGTTTGTAGGCTGAGTGGAAGAAGACAAACTAGGAGGAAACAATTACTGAAACAAAAAGGATCATGTCTAAGAACTAGGAAGTGACAGAACCTAGATCACATGTAGGATTGCCCTTAGAAAAGTGAATGGATTTCAAACCAGAATTTCATTCACAGATTGTTAGGAAGATTTTATAAGACTATGCATAGAAATGCCTGTCAGTTTGTCTGGTACCTAGTGAATGCTGAAATAGTTGACTTTCGCTATCCAGAGCAGGTCCAATATGCCAGATTCATGTGTGTAGCATTAGGTCGTCTTCACAGGTACAATTTCTTGATTTCCCTGGAACCTCATTTTTATCTTTTCTGTCCATAAAGGGATTGTTGTAGCTAATCCTACATTGAAGAAATGCCCAGTGTTCCCACTGCTGCTTACTCCATTTCCACTTGCTCTTCCATCTTCCAAGTACCTATGTCTTTTTATTCTAGATTTCGCTTTGTCTGCTCAAATAGCACAAACTGTGAATTTTCTCCAGTATTTATCCACATACATTTTAGAGTTGTAATGAGTTTACAACTTGTTTCGTTGACTACTTAAATCATATCTCATGTTTTGGCGTAGCCACCACTGTTTTGTTTTGAGTATGTTGCTTTTTCAACCATTCTTCAATAATCTTTGACATGGGTATGCTATAATTAACAATTTCCCAATGATACATATTTAGATACCCAGCTATTTTATTAGTGAATAAATTTTTATTAACAAATAAGGCCTATTTATTATAGGCTTTTCTCCTGCATCTAGAGAAGACAATATACTTTAGAATTATTTCTTCAGAACAGTGCTGTCAAATAGAAGTTTCTGTAATGATAGAAATGTTCTCTCTGCCATTCAATAGGGACACTAACCCATGTGGCTATTAAGCACATAAAATGTGTCTAATACTGGCCGGGCGCGGTGGCTTACACCTGTAATCCTAGCACTTTGGGAGGCTGAGATGGGCCACGAAGTCAAGAGATCCAGACCATTCTGGCCAACATGGTGAAACCTCATCTCTACTAAAAATATAAAAATTAGCTGGGTGTGGTGGCACGTGCCTGCAGTCCCAGCTACTCAGGATGCTGAAGCAGAAGAATTGCTTGAACCTGGGAGTCTGAAGTTGCAGTGATCTGAGATCACGCCACTGTACTTCAGCCTGGGTGACAGAGCAAGACTCCATCTAAAAAAAAAAAAAAAGTGTCTAATACTGCCAGGTGCACGGGTGCAGTGTCTCTCAACTGTAGTCCCAACTACGTGGGAGGCTCAGGTGAGACGATTTCTTGAGCCCAGGAGTTCCAGGTTGTAGTGCATTATCACACCTGTGAATAGCCACTGCATTCCAGGTTAGGCAACATAGGGTGACCCCATCTCTAAAAATGTATCAAATACAACTGAGGAATTGAATTTTAAATTAACTTTAGCCACAGCTGGTTAGTGACTATTGTATTGAACAGCACAATTCTAGAAACTTATTTTTTTTTAAAATTAAACTATTGAACCAAAACCTAGGCTACAGTTAAGGGAAAGAGCAACTATTGTAGAACCAGGTGTGCCTTTTCAGCAATTACTTTCCTAACACTTGAGAAAATACATACAGTTATGAACTGGATTTAGAGCTGTTCTGCAGGGATGAGGACCACCACATCAGCATCACATGGGTGCTTACCAGAAATATTAATTATCCTCCACCCCTTACTCACTGAATCCTAATACCCGGTTTCAAGGCTCAAAAATGTTTTTAAAAGCCCTGTGGGTTATTATGAATGCTACTGTTTAAGAACTACTGCTATAGAATGCTGAACACAAGGACCCTCCCTTCTAGGAATTTCTGATTAAAGATTTCTAGAATATTAACTCCCTGAGAAAAGAGGCTTTGTCTTCATCTCTCAGCATCCGGCACTCGTTAAAGCAGTAAGAAGAGGTCAATAAAGTTTTGCTGTTAGATTGCCATTCTCCACCATCCTGAAGTAATGCTATTCATCTACATTTCCTCAAGGTGAGGTAACAGATCCTGAAGAACATAGCCATAAACACGATCTAGAACAAAATCTGAAAAACGTAGTTTCCTGTTTTCCTTTGTTTTGGCCGAGAGCATTATAGATGTCTGTGCATGTATGTATGTATGTGCATTGCCATTTTCTTGATAATTTAAAGGAAAGCAAATAATTTGAATAAAACTTTCTTGTGGCTAAAAGGGGAATGAAACAGCCGTAGGCTGTGGCCGTAAACCTTATGAGGGTAAGATAGGAAGAGTAGGTTAAAGGATTTAACTCGGGCTGGAATGCGGTTTGAAAAGAGAAAGGGATTCTGGAACCGACAAGAATCCCCCCCGGGCGCCGCCCTCACCTCGACACTACACGGGACGAATCCTAAAACCTGACTTGTCTAAAATTCAAATGTAGGAGAACTGTACTTTTGCTTGCAAAATCTGGCAACTCAGGGTTCGGCCCTCCCAAATCCTCGGCAGATCGCGACCCGCCTAGGTCAAAGGGGACCCCAAATCCTCGACGGATCGCGTCCCGCCGGGGTCAAATTCCAACGCCCAGCCTAGCCGCGCCCAGCCGGCCCAGGAATGCGGAAGGGCCGCGGAGCTGCCGCGGGGAGCGGGGTGCGAGGGCCGGGCTGCGGGCGACCGCCGCGGCGCAGGCAGCGACACCGCAGCAGATCGGAGCAGGCCGGAAGGGCAAGTAAAACCCGGTGCCGTGTGCGTCTGGTCCTAGCAGGCCCGCCTCTCGGTGAACACGCAGCCTCTGCCAGCACGGGCGCGAATAGCCGAAGCACCCCCGTTCCAGTTGGTCCCGCCGCGCCTTCCGGTGCGCCTTCCGCTCCGCCCCTCCAGGCAGGAAGTGCCGGCGCCGCCACTGTCCGGCCACAGCCCTGTGTTCTTCGCTGTCTCTCGTCGTCTCGCGCAGGGCGGCCTCGGTTCTGGTGTTTGGCGCCGGGTGAGTGGCGCTTGACCCCTCTTGCGGGACCCCTTGGGCCGCCTCCGTGTCCCCGCGTCCCTTCCGGTCGCGCGCCTGCGGCCGGACCCCACCCCAATGCGGCCGGGCGGCGGCGGGACCTGTCAGGCTGGCTGAGGAGGGGGCGCGGGGCCGGAGGTGGAGGGAGGAGGATAGGAGGCGAGGCCCTGGCCCGCGACGTCCAGGGGCCGGGAGGCTGCAGGCGATGGAGCCGGGCTGGGGAGACGCCCTGCTGGAGAGGTGGCCTGCGCCAACCTGGGTGACCTCATTCACCTGGGCCCTGGACCGCCGGGCAGCACCGCAGCCAACGCCTGCCCTCCCGAGGCCGTGGCGGACCCTGGCGGTGGGTTAGGGCCGACCGGGCGTATTCGTGTGGAGCACCTGCCCTGTGCCCCACACTGTCCTAGATGCTTTGGAGGGTGCAGGAGCCTCCTAGTGCACGGTCTTGCCTAAGGTGAAGCCTCCAAGGAAGCCATTAACAACCCAGTACCCGAGTGTGTGGTTGATAAAGGCTCAAATGTAATGATTTACATCGAGTTGTAATTCTCTCAATGTGCCTTGTATCTTGTAAAGGTTTAGTTCATTCGTATTGATTGAAGAAAGGACAGTTAACAGAAATTGGGAAAGGTTACTTGGAAAAGAATCGTGACCTCACTGAAGGCCTTGAATTCAGCCCGAGGAGGGAGAACTTAGCGTTTCGGGCTAGATGTGTGGGAGGTGGTAACAAGAGCGAAACTCAAAAGCTGGGAATTCTGTCCTGTGAAAAGCAGACCGTGGGAAGACCAGCGGATATGGAACAGAACTGTAATGACTAATAGTTGGAAATAAGGGTAGATAGGCAAGTGGGACCTTCTTATGGATGTCTTGAAAACTTCCGTTGAAAACTTAGGAGAAAGAAAAGATTAATAAGAAGCCATAGAGAGTAATTTTGGAGTCTTCACTAAGGGACTAATAAGAAAGGGATGTTTAGAGGATTCGCTTGGTAGCTTTAGTTTAAGATGGATTTGGAATGGTCTTTTGGTAAGAGAAGAATCATAACATTTAGAATTCAGTAGGACCTTATAGATTACCTTGTGAAGCCTTTGCATTTTATAACTGAGGAAAATGAAACCCAGAGAGGTGAGGTAATCTGCCCAAGGTGGTTAACCCTCCTGAACTTTATAACTAAAGGCACAGCTTTTGCCTTGTGAAGGCTCTGTTGAGTGAAACACCTTTTTTTTTTTTTTTTTTTTTTTTTTGCCGGGTTCTGTAATGATTCTAGACTTTGTTCTGGCCCCAAGAGTTAAACAGCTTTTATGATGGCTGACTCGATGTTTATTTATGCTTTGATGAGACTAAGCTTGGACAAGATGAACTGCAGCTTCTGAAGGACAGATCCTCAGATGAGGATTGCTACGGTTAGGAAAGAGAACAGGAGACCCAGCCTGGGGCTAGTTTTCCCCTTCTTCCAAGATTCAAAGACCCCAGGTATCTGGGGATGAGTTTATCATACCCTTTTTGCCAGCATCTTTGGGATCTTCCTTCCTCATTCCACACATTAGCTTTGGGGTGTCATTGCTTGTTACTCCCATCTATTCACATTTTCATGGTAGGGAATTTCAGCTGCCTCTATGCAGGATATTAGGGGCTAGTGGTTCAAGCTCTGGAGCTAGATTTCCTGAGTACAGATCCTGGTTCTGAGCTCTGCCATTTTCTAGCTGTGTGGCAAGTTGTATATTCTCTTTACCGTGATTTTCTCATCCTAGAGAAGAGGATGATAACAGTATCCATATTATAAGTTGTTGTGAGAACTAAATGTGTTAACACATATGGGATATGTAAATCAGTGCCTGGTACATCTTCAGCACTCAGTTATTGTCCCTGGTTCGTACTACTTCTTCCAAGTGTGGAGCAGGGGTTAGCTGCTAAGTTTCCTTAGGGATCTCTTGGGGAAGAGACTGAAACCGTAGGTAGACGATAGAGAAAAGCCTCATATTGGAATTCAGATCCGGGACCTACCTCGTAATGAACATATATGTGTAATTCTGTTTGTGACAGGAAGGAACCATATATATATGTGTATGTATTTGCTCAACTAGGACTCTGACCACCTGTCGTGTGCAAGGCACACTACTAAGTTCTGCAGTCCAAGGTGGAAAGGCAAAAGGCAATATGGCCGGGCACAGTGGCTCACACCTGTAATCCCAATGCTTTAGGAGGCCAAAGTGGGAGGGTCGTTTGAAGCCAGGGGTTCAAGACCAACCTGGACAACACAGCAAGACCCCACGTCTATCCCCCCACCCGCTTCTTGCAAAGTAGCCGGGTGTGGTGACTCATGCCTGTAGTCCCAGCTGCTCAAGAGGCTGAGGCAGGATGATCACTTGAGTCCAGGAGTTAAAGGCTACAGTGGGCTATGATTGTGCTGTAAACCCAGTGTGAAAGGTGAACTTCAAAACATTGTATTGAGTGAAAGAAGACAGGCATATATATGGATATGTGCTGTACAATTCCATTTATAAGAAGTTCAAAGACAAAACCAATCAATAGGAATAGAAATCTGAACAGTGGTTGCCTATGGAAGATGGCGGTTAACTTGGAGAGAATTTTCTGGAGCAGTGTTAACATTTGTAACTTAATTGGGATGATGGCTACATGGGTATACACATTATAAAAACTTATTAAGAGGCCAGGCGTGGTGGCTCACACTTATAATCATGGCACTTTGGGAGGCCGAGGTGGGTGGATCACTAGGCCAGGAGTTCAAGATGAGCCTGTCCAACATGGTGAAACATCGTCACTATTAAAAATAGAAAAATTATCTGGACATGGTGGCACACGCCTAGCTACTTGACCCTAGTGGTAGAGGTTGCAGTGAGCTGAGATCACACACTGCACTCCAGCCTGGGTGACAGAGTGAGACTCTGTCTCAAAAAAAAAAAAAATTAAGGTTTCTACGTTTGAATGTATATAAATTTCACTGCAGTAAAACAAAATTATATGGGCGCTCAGAGAATAGAATGTTCACAGCCAACTGGAATGATCATAAAACCTATAATAGAGAAAATGTCAGTGTTATAATATGTTTGGGGTAAGTGGTAAAATACATATAGAGTACTAGGGGAAATGCTACCCTGGTGTTAAGAAAAGTTGAAAAAATTGAGTTTGGCTCCCTAAAAAAATACATATAATTTATGGAACTATCTTTTTTGCCTAGATATGCAGCATAAAAACAATGATACATCATTAAGTATATGAGGTTAATTCTGTGAAGTATTTTAACTTGATATATAATAAATTCTGTTTATGACTGCTGTTTTCAGATTGTCGCTTATGTATCCAGTCATTTGAGTCTTCCAGTTAAAACATTCATCTTGACTACAGTAATAACCATGGGAATCCATGAGAAATTTCTAAAGATTCTGATAGACCTTGGTGAAGATGAAGTGGGGTAAAAATGACCTTAGGTTAGCCCAAGAACTACTCTCTGCTTTTCTATGCGAGTTCATCTACTCTGAGGGCTTTACCTTGTGCCTCTGCTCACAAATCAGCATTGCTAAACAAGACCCCCTCAGAGTCCTGCCCTCTCCACTAGCATTCTGCTGTGGCCTAGCTAAAATTTGAGCTGTTTATCATCGTTTGCTCACAAAACCAGCTCCTCCCTCCCCTTCCCAATTATCTCATTTTTAAGTGGCACCTTTATGCTACCAGTTTTTCAGTCAGTACTTAACGAAAAAGGACAAAGCTTTGAGACTCCAATTGGAAAGTGAGATAACTAGCAAATCAGGAAGTGTTTTGCTGGTTAGAGCCAGAGAAATTCAGCCAAAAGAATAGGATGGTGATGATGGGAATGTTGATTGAGGAAGGGTGACTCGTGCAGTAAAATGAACCTACAGAACTTGGATGGCAACTGAGTAGAAGGAGTTAAACTTTCTGCTCAGAAATAGAAACTTCCTCATGCTATGCAAACTTGATTGTGGTCCCTTGAAACTTGGACTGTGGCTGTAATTCTGAAATAAAGGCATTGCCCTATTTTAACGTTAAACAGGTCAAGGAGACAGTGATTTTATTAGTTTTTCTATTGGTGTACAACAAATTACTCCAAAACTTAGCACCTTAGAAACAGTAAACAATTTTTGAAGGTCAGAGCCAGAGCAGCTTAGGTGGGTGGTTCTGGCACAGGGTCTCTCAGGTTGCATCCAGGGGCTGCAGTTGTCTGAAAGAAGATCAGCCTCCCAAATATCAGACACATAGCTGATAAGTTGGTGCTGGCTGTTAGCAAGAATCCTCAGTTCCCTGCCACATGGATCTCTCCGTAGGGCTGTGTGAGTGTCTTCATGACCTGGCTTCTGCCAATTGAGTGATCCAAGACAGAGCAGGGCAAAAGCTGAAAAGTCTATTATGACATAGCCAAACACCCTCATTTCACAGTATCTTAACTGGTTACACAAGTCAACACTTTTCATTGTTGGAGAGGACTGCACAAGGGCATGAGAATTGTTGACGGCTTTCTTGGAACCTGGCTACCACCGTGACCAGAGGAGCAAGTTTAAGTGTTCTGAGGGGCCAGGCAGATAAACTAATACCTGCGGGGATAAGGAAATGTAGGGAGTAGAGGGGATTGCTTGTTGAACACTTAATTACCTATAGGAATTTCCAGGATGCTGGTCATGTGATTCCTTATTGTACAGTTGTTTAAAGTATCCGAAATTTAGGTTGTGTAAAATGTTCAGTTTTTTTAAATTTTGGCAAACTGATTCAGTTTTTAAAAGAGGCATTTTAAAGGTCATGCCTGGGGATTACTAAATGAACCTCTGTATAGACTACATGTAGTTTAGTAGCTGCCAACTTATGACTTCTGATCTACCTAACACTTATTTTATGGATGAGGAAAAATGAGAGCTGGGAAAGCCAAAGTGACCAGCAGTCATACAACTTGTGAATAATAGAACTGTAATTAGTTCTGTCATTCAGCTGGAATTAGTTTTATTATCCAGCATCTCCATTAAACCATAATGAAGACATTGAAAAACTAAGGGGAACTAGATGCATAAACAGCCAATGTGATCTGAGTGGTTAACTTAATACTCTAAGTGGTTCTCAACCTTCAGTGTGCATTGAAATCACATGGTGCGTTTTTGAAAATACAGATGCCTTGGCTCCACCCCCAGATATTCCGTTACTTTGAAGCTACAGGCATCATTTTTTGCATCCAAGATTGAAACCAGCGGATATAACTGCTTTAAGAGCCATATTTACTTGCTCTAGCTGACTTGAAGCCTCAAAGCAATGTTGAGGAAATCATAGGTAGCTGACAGAATGTGCTCTGTGAACATCTTCCCCAAGCTTTCGATAAAGCTGAAGTTCATAGCCAATTTCTACTTATTAATGATGATGGTGTCTGTGTTTCTCTTTGCATGTCAGTACTGCAGGTGACTTTGCAAACATTTTTGTTATCAACCAAGTATGCTGATACCACAGCCACCTATAATACATAATACAGTAGTCCTATATTATGCTTCTTTCTGTGGTCCATGGTTTTGCTTTCTGGGTTTCAGTTACCTGTGGTCAACTGAAGTCTGAAATTAAGTGAGTACAGTACAATGAGATTTTCAAAGAGAGACCTCACCCATATAATTTTTGTTACAGTATATTCTATTTTATTATTTGTTATTGTTGTTAATCTCTTACTGTGCTTAATTTATAAATTGAACTTTATCATAGATATGTATATATAAGAAAAAAAAAGTATATATAGTCATTCATCTGTATCTGCAGAGGGTTGGTTTCAGGACCCTCCTGCAGATACCAGAATCTGCAGATGCTCAAGTCCTTCATGTAAGATGGCATAGTATTTGCATATAACCTACGCATATCCTCCTGAATACTTTAAATCATCTCTAGATTGCTTATAATATATAATGCAAATGCCATGTAAATAGTTGTTATACTGTATTTTATTTGTATTTTTATTGTTGTATTTTTTGTTTGTATTTTTTCAAATAAACCATTGATTCTCAGTTGAATCTGTGAGTGTGGAACCTGTGGATATGGAGGGCTGGCTGTATGGGTTGGGTACTATCCCTGGTTTCAGGCATCCACTGGGGGTCTTGGAATGTATCCCCCTCAGATAAGGAGGGACTGCTGTATCACTTCCTACATGCCTGCCTTTGATGTAACCTCTGAGTACTAATTCTATCCTTTAGTTCACTTTATATTAGAAATTTATAGCAGTATCAGAGTAACAGTGTTGCAGAGGAAGGAAGAAGTGTTTTTACTGCTGTTGAGGGTTATTACATTCATTTTGTGCTGTGTTCTATATGGCTATTTTCTGTCTATACTTTAAGGGTTGGATTGGTTTTTTTTGTTTATTTTTGTTTTTGTTTTTGAATGCTTTTAAGTTAAACATTAATAAATTTGACAGTCCTAGATCAAAGTTTCAAATGAAAGCTATGACTGATAGCTGCCACCTGATTTTCAAATGAAAGTTATTACTGATAGCTGCCACCTGACTAAACCCAACCTGGGCTACTGCACTGCACAATTCCAGGGATTGCCATTCACATGTCATTTACTCACTGCAATTCTATTCTGTACATTGGTTTCTCTTGTATAGTTTGGCTTTATTTGAAAACTCAGTTTGTCTAGGATTTGAATTTAGAGGAATGTACCTGCTCAGAAATCAGTGTTGAATTATATTGGTAGGATAGAAAGTTTTAAAAAATTTTGTGTTCAAACTCAAAATAATTAGAAGAGTAGAAAGAAGTAGAAAATATACAGGATGAACAACCTGTAACAAATGGGATTTGAACCCTAGCTCTGGCACTAGGTGACTTTGGGCAAGTTATTTAATATCTTTGACCTTTGGTTTCTTCATTTGGCAGATGGGCATGTTTCATTTAATGCACATAATGTTTCTAGCACGTGAGTCACTTAATAAATGATAGTAGCTGTAAGTTGAGTAGACCTTTAATTTTCTCTCTGTTCCTAAGGCAAACAAGTAGATCAGGGCAATTGGGGCTGGAAAAATAGCAAGAACAAAGATACACAAGATTAGAAATGTCATGGTGCCTTGGGGACATTTGCAGTTTGGTGTTGCTGAAGGAAAAGTACCAAGCAGAGAATGGCTAGAGAGGAGGCTGGAAAGGTCATTCTAAAGTGGGGAAAGGAAGACTCATGTGCCGTGCGTAGGAACTTGGTACTTTATCCTTTAGGAAGTGGAGAGCCAAAGAAGATTTTAAAAAGTGGAATATTGAGATCATATTCATGTTTTAGACAACCCTGGCTAGAAAAATAAGGGTAGTATTGAGAGAGCCAAAAGGTAAGGGGACTAGTGAGGAGGCCATAGAAATATTTTACTCAAGAGGTAATAAGGATCCAGTTTAGGGTGGTGGCAGAGGAATGAAGAAGATGAGCAACTCTGAGAAATACTGCTCAATCATCAGGGAGAGGGATTTGGGAGGTTGACTCCTAGGTTTCTGGCTTGTGGGTAGGTGATTGGAAACAGAAAGATGGGAAAGTTCAGGAGCGGGGAGATAATTGAGTTTTCAGCAGGTTGATTATGAATGTCTGTGAGATATCCAGGTGGGTGCCTTTTCACAGACATTTAGATATTTGAGTCCGAGGCTTCAAGGAAAGGTCAGGCCTGGAGGTTCAGATTTGGGGGGGTGTAGGTGTTGTCAGAACAGTGAAAGTTGATGAGATCATCCAAGGAATGAAGACTGAAAAGAACTTAAAACCATGTGCTGCCAGAATACTGGGAAACAAGAATATTTAAGTGAAGATAAATATCTAAGAAGAAAATGGAGGAGGAAGTCTTAGAAATAGGAGAACTGAGCTAGAGTAGGTCAAATACACAATTTTATAATCAGTCTTTCCAATATAATACTTAGCAGGCTTCCTCATTAGAGCATAAGTTCTTCAAGGTTGGGACCCTTTCCACCTGGGACAGTTCACTTCTGCTGTTACGGAGCACCAGGCTAACAGTGGCTGAATCTCCAAAGAAAAGATGGATAAAATAGTGTCATACAGTAGACTGATTCGAGAAGATTTAGACCAGACTTGGCAATTAAAGCAGTTGCAGTAGGGAACAGAAAGCCAGATTGTGGTGGGTTGAAAAGTGAGTGGGAAGTGAGAAGGTAGAGAAAGCCAAGATACTTATTTCAGAAGGGAAGGAGAGAGGGTGGTAATTTCTTTGGGGGCCAGAGTTCCCTTCAGATTGATTATTTTGATACAACTTTGATTCACTTTTCAGCTGATATTGTATGTGTAGTTTTTATAGGTACCATATACATATATAAATACGCCAGTTTTTAAATGAAGTATGAACAAAAATTTAAAATACAGTATTACTACATTGAGCCTATATCTGCTCTAATATATTTGATTGGGACCAGTTAGTGAATTGTTTTTTGTTCTCTTCCATCAGCTTGCCTTTTCTGTTTCCTTCTGTTGGGGGTCACCATCAGATGGTGATGGCTCTTCTAGCCTTATCAGGCTAACTCCCTATTCTTTCTCACAGGCATTTCCCCTAATAAAATCCTTGGGTGTTTAATCCCATTTGGTATCAGCTTCTTGGAGAACTTGGACTAAACTTCAAACATGTTTAAATATAGCATACTTTTGGGTTAGCTGTAGAGGTAGCATGATACAATTGACTGATTTTTATTTGATTTGATAACGATTTTTTGAGACAGGGTCTCTTTTTGTCACCCAGGCTGAGGTTAGGGGCACCATCACGGTTTACTGTCCTTGACCTCCCAGGCTCAGATGATCCTCCCACCCCAACCTCCCGAGTAGTAGCTGGGACCACAGGCATGTGCCACCACACCTGGCTAATTTTTTTTTGTAGAGACAAGATCTCACTTTGTTGCTCAGGCCGGTCTCAAGCAGTCTTCCAGCCTCAGCCTCCCAGTGTGTTGAGATTACAGGCATGAGCCACTGCACCAACCTGATTATTTTTAAAAAATAAATACTTAACTCTTTGGGAACTTTTTATAAATAACTCGATTACAAAAATGACTTGCTGATGGAAAGAACTAATAATTTTTGCCTTCGGACTTACTTGACTAATCTTCAAGAAATTGAGTCAAAATTTTTAGCATGAAAATGAACCTTAATCTAAGTTTTGGTATTTGAAGAATGAAAACATAATCAAATGCCTTGTTAGTGGACTACATTCTGTCTCTGATTTAATCTTCGATATAACAAAGGGCAAATAACAAACTAAGTTACAGGGAAGAGAAGAAAATTAACCTTTATTCAGGACTTGTATGTGGGGAGGATAAGGGGTTGGAATATTAGAGTAACGACTCTGTAAGGCTGGTGTACTTCAAAACTATACCACTAAGCCAAGCTTCAAAACAATACCACTAAGCCAAGCTTCAAAACACTCTGTGGGTGTTCTTTAGCTTGAAGAAATAGAAGTAGACAATAAATGTATAAAAATCCCAATACCAGAAGTCCTGGAGACACAGGTCCCAAATCCCCCTGCTCGGCCATTGGCGTGTCTAGTCATTTGTTTTCACATTGCGGGACGTTATGGAACAGTCTGCGAGACCATCATTTCAGACAACAGTTTCAAGTTTGGATGTCCTGAGACCTCCCTTGGGTTTGATTAGTTGCTAAGACTCACAGAACTCACTGAAAGCTGTTAGGGTTACAGATGTGTAGGTTTTTAGAGGTGATATGTAGCTAGTAATGGTGGAGCTGAGATTTGAACTCAGGACTTCCTAACTCCAGAGCTGATGGTATTTTTGTGTTTTATTTATTATTTAAAACTGCAAATTAAAAAAAAAGAAATAACAAGTGTCTGTTCTGCTTGTTATTTAAATTATTGGTGGCTTTCAAGTGTTGGAGGCTACCACCAAAGTCATTACAGAGAATCAAGGAGTGCTTGGGAAGAAGAGAAAAGGGGCTGCATACGGTGGCTCATGTCTGTATTCCCAGCAGTTTGAGAGGATCTCTCGCGCCCCAGAGTTCAAGACCAGACTGGGCAGTATAGTGAGAATCCGCATCTCTAAAATAAAAAACAGAAGGGGAAATGGAGAAAGTTCAGTATTAGACTGGTATTCTGAAAATTTTGTCAAGGGAAAGGGGAAATGGAGGGATAGCTAGAAGGGCTAAAAGTTGAAAGGGTAGGTTTGATATTTTTAAAGATGAGACCTTTTTGAACATGACTAATCTTTTTACATGTTACCTCATTTAGTTGTTACCTTGCATTGAAGTAGGTATCATGTTTTACTGATGGAAAAACTGAGGCTCAGAGAGGTTATGTTATACTGGTAGTAAAATGGAAATAATAAGAGTATCTACCATAGGCAACTATTGTGAAGATTAAATAGGGACAGTCTTTGTCAGAGTAAGAGATCAACTTTGGAGACTTTCTCTTTGGGGAAACCGTATGCTTTCATAAAGTGCTTGGCTAGAGTAAGTACTCCATAGATGCTAGCTATTGTTAGATATTTTAAATTCTCACTTCATAAAAATTAGTCCCCTGCAATTTAGGAGAAAGTACATCAATAATTTCTATTCTGTTTCTTTCTTTTTTAGAGATGGGGATCTCACTGTGTTGCCCAGGCAAGTCTTGAACTCCTAGTCTCAAGTGATCCTCCCACCTTGGCTTCCCAAGGTGTTGGGTTGTAGGCATGAGCCACTGGCGCCTGGCTAATTCTGTTCTTTCATGTTTCAAAAACTGCTTTTTTTCCTACTCAGTTATTTAGTTGTCACACTGAAAATAAAGTTTAGGCGTGTACTTATTCCCATGCAATTGAAGTGATAATTCTATACTGATATTTTTACCTACTAACTTTAGGTGTTAGGTATTCTGTTTTTGCTTTATGTTTTTTGCTTTCTTTTTGGTTTTATATTTTTGTGCTTTTTTCAACTCCAGAATTAAACCACCACCATGTCGAGCAAAAAGGCAAAGACCAAGACCACCAAGAAGCGCCCTCAGCGTGCAACATCCAATGTGTTTGCTATGTTTGACCAATCACAGATTCAGGAGTTCAAAGAGGCCTTCAACATGATTGATCAGAACAGAGATGGTTTCATCGACAAGGAAGATTTGCATGATATGCTCGCTTCTCTAGGTAGACTTTATATTCTTTATTTGCATTTTCCCAAATATAATTTGTCTTTTTATGAATCATTTTTTGTGTGATATACAAATATTTCTTTCCTTGTCTCAAAAGGCCTCTGGAGAGATTTCTGGGTGTGGGGGGTGCCATTTTGGGGCTTGGCCAGTCATATAGGGATAAGCCTATAAGGTTGGGGACCTGGTAGATGCTGTGCCCAGGTAGGCTGACGTTCCTGTTGGCTAAATATTTTAGGTCTCTAGATGGAAAGCCAGGGCATGGCCAGGCAGCAAAATACCAGAATTTCAAACAAGTGTAGCTAATAGTAAACTTAATAAAGGTTGCATACAGGTTATAAACAAGAAGTGACAGTAAGTAATGATGGTTATCTCTGGGGAGGAGGAACAGTGCGACTAGAAAAGGAAACACAGGGAAGAAGACTTCCACAATATATGATTTTGTTTTGTTTTGTTTTGTTTTTTTGAGATGGAGTCTTGCTCGCTCTGTTGCCCAGGCTGGAGTGCAGTGGCACAGTCTCAGCTCACTGCAACCTCTGCTTCTGGGTTCAAGTGATTCTCCTGCCTCAGCCTCCTAACTGAGACTACAGGTACATGCCACCACACCCAGCTAATTTTTTTTTTCTGGTATTTTTAGTAGAGACAGGGGTTTCACCATATTGGCCAGGCTGGTCTCGAACTCCTGACCTCATGATCCGCCTGCCTCTGCCTCCCAAAGTGCAGGGATTACAGGCGTGAGCCACCGTGCCTGGCTGTGTAATTTTTTTTTTTTTTTTAATAATTAAAGGAAATGTAAAGATGCGGGATTTAAAGCAAGCACAGCCGTTTGTTACTGTTGGTATATGGGTGTTAATATTCCTTGTATGAATTTGTTATTGTTTATTTTGATCTTAAAAAGAAGGACAGGAGGAAATGTCCTACATGTTCTGCCCAGGGGCAGCAGTTATTTTACAGTTGGGAGTCAACAGAACTGCAGACGAAGGAGACGTTGATAGGCCAAAGCAGTGGGGGTGAGGTGGGCTGGGGGCGGGTCAGGGATGGCCTGCAGTGAGGCTTTGCACTCTATTCTCCTGACTGGTCAAAAAGGCAAAGAAAGAGGGGAGTCTTTTTTTTTTCTTTTCATATCCACAAAATGATTAGCTAGCTTTTATTCTTCTACCTTTTGATTTTGATTATTTCTCCTAACACATTGAAAGTATAGCTGTGTACCTATTCCTATCCAACATAGGATTTTGAAAAATTCCAAGCCTACAAAAAATGCAAGGAACACTATAGTGAACTCCTATACATCTTTAGCTACATTCACTAATCATTAACATTTTGCAACTTTTGTTTATCCAGGGTGACAGTAGAATCAGATTTTAATCTGATTTGTTGACTTGCAGTTAGATTATAACCTAGTGTTTTTCACATCCAGAATGTCTAAGTATATTCTTGGGCAAGTCAGTACTGAAGAAGGCCACTGAGGAAAATTGAGGAACTTAGCTGTCTTCCAAAGATTGAACTCTCAAGTCTATAACTTGAGAGATGATCAATAACTATTTGGTTGAATGGACAAGTGGTGGTAGAGTCAGAGGTTATCTTTGAGGCCTTCTGTTTTACAGAAACCCATGCCTTTAAAGATATGTGTTAAAAGAACAACTTCAGCCAAATTAAATTTAAGCGAGTTTAATTGAGCAATGAACAATTTTCAAATCAGGTAGCCATCAGAATCACAGCAGATTCACAGAGACTCCAGTGCAGCCATGTGGTAGAAGATTTATAGACAAAAAAAAGCGGAAATGATGTACAGAAATTGGAAGTGAGGTATGGAATGGCTGGATTGATTACAGCTCGGCATATGCCTTCTTTGAACACAGTTTGAACACTCAGCAGTGTATGAATGGTTGAAGTATGACCGCTGGAATTGGCCAAGACTTAACAGTTGTTACAGGCTCATACTCCTAAATTAGGTTTTCAGTCTTGTCTGACTTTTTTTTTTTTTGAGACAGAGTTTCGCTCTTGTTACCCAGGCTGGAGTGCAATGGCGCGATCTCAGCTCACCGCAACCTCTGCCTCCTGGATTCAAGCGATCCTCCTGCCTTAGTCTCCCAAGTAGCTGGGACTACAGGTGAACGCTACCACGCCCAGCTAATTTTTGCATTTTTAATAGAGATGGGCTTTCATCATGTTGACCAGGATGGTCTCGATCTCTTGACCTCGTGATCCACCCGCCTTGGCCTCCCAAAGTGCTGGGATTATAGGTGTGAGCCACCTCGCCCGGCCCCAGTCTTGTCTGACTATTAAGCTACGTTACAGTTCATCCACAAAGGCTCAATGTAGAAGTACGGAGTCTTTCTCAGGCCATATTTAGTTTGCTTTAACATATGTATTTACCTTTCAGGGTTACCTTCATACACTATTGGTAGGAATGTAAGTAAGTACAGCCACTGTGGAGGACAGTATGGAGGTTCCTCAAATAACGAAAAATAGAACTCCCATATGATCCAGCAATCCCACTGCTAGATATATATCCAAAAAGAAAGGAAATTAGTTGTATCATTGAAGAGATATCTGCACTCCCATGTTTATTGCAGCACTATTCACAGTAGCCAAGATTTGGAAGCACCATAAGTGTACATCACCAGATGAACGGTTTTTAAAAATATGGTACTATGTACCACAGAATACTGTTTGGCCATAAAAAATGAGATCCTGTCATTGCAACAACATGGATGGAACTGGAAGACATTATGTTAAGTGAAATAAGCCAGGCACAGAAAGACAAACCTCACATGTTCTCACACATTTGTGGGAGCTAAAAGTTAAAATAATTGAACTCATGGAGATAGAAAGTAGAAGGATAGTTATCAGAGACTGGGAAGGGTGGGGAGAACAGTGGGAATGCTTAATGGATACAAAAGTATAGTTAGATAGAATGAATAAAATGTTCTATTTGATACAACAACAAGGTGACTGCAGTCAACAATAATTATTGTACATTTTAAAATAACTCAGAATATAATTGGTATGTTGGTAACACAAAGAAATGATAAATGCTTGAAGCCATGCCATTTACCTTGACGTGATTATTATGCATTATATACTTGTATCAAAGTATCTCATATACCCCATAAATATATACACCTACTGTGTACCCATAACAATTTAAATAAATATGAATTTTAAAAAGATGCATATTTACCTTTCAAATCAACAGATCACATTGGATGTCTTGTGCAGGTCCATAAGTGCTTTGCCTAAACCAATTCATTTTACATCCCTGTGACTTTTTGTACCCTAGAGTTCTCTTCACACCTTTCATTTACAGTTTTTCTTCCCCCTCAAAAATGCTGCAAGTGAGTTAAATCTGGAGGTAGGACAGTAGATCTTTTTAGCTACTTTCATTTATTCAGTGAATCTTGAGTTTAATTTTGGGCTGATTTTGATACTGGAACATTGAGTAGGTGCAATCAGGTAGGATTGCAGTGCAGTGAAGTAGATGCCAACATGATGTTTAAATTTCACCCAAATTCCTAAGATTAAAACTTACATATGAACTATAATTGTAGCTTTGATTGTCATTCTAGCTTTGACTTAGTTGGGTATAATTTTGAGATGCTTCCTTACATATGAATATCTGACGAATAGATGTTCTTTTCATATAAAATCATACAAACTTAATATTGGAAGACACCTTTGAGATACCAACTTTAACTAATCAATCTTAGACTTTTTAAAAAAAGTAAATTATAAATAGGGCAGCACTGAATGAAGGATCTGGAATACTGGGTTTGAATGCCAGTTCTGCCACTTCCTCCTGTATCACCCAACCAGTGGTAGAACTGGGATTCAAACCCAGTATTTCAGACCCTTGGTTCAGTGCTGCTTTCCCTACACCATGGGGCCTCAAAAACAATCCCACCGTGTCTGGCCATTCCAGAGAGATTTCTTCCAGCTCTTACGGAAAGATCAAGGGAGTTCCCTCACCACTGCACTAAAAGAAATGTTCACATTTGGAGTGGAGATTAAGATTTCCCATTACAAACAATACCAAACAAGACCATGTTCAATGATATTAGATATCTTCAAATAAGCTCCCAATTCAAAACCATGCTAATAGTTTAAACTTAAATGGCCAACTTATAAATACAACTTTGAAGCATACCAACTCATTGGCACCTGTACCACAATCGGAAATGTGAATATTTAGATTGTTTTGAATCACTGGTATTGAACTGACTCTCCTGATGGACCGTTGATGTCACCAGCATTCAGGGTGTAGGCCAGGCTCAGTGATGCACGCCTGTAATCCCAGCACTTTGGGAGACCAAGGCAGGGGGCTTACTTGAGCTCAGGAGTTCAAGACCAGCCTGGGCAACATGGCGAAGCCCAGTCTGTACAAAAAAAAAAAATTAGCTGGATGTGGTGGCATATACCTGTAGTCCAAAAAAAATTAAGATGTAATAATATGACACTGCCTGGCATCAGGTTTTTGTTTTGTTTTTAATGAAAAATAAGAGAAAGTTCACATAAATGAATAAATAACCTTCACTGTAACCCTGGAATACATTTTAAAAATATTCTTTATGTTGTCAAAAATAATCTTTTAAAAATGTTCTTAAAATTAATTGAAAACTTAGTTTCAAATGATGTAAATTTTAAGAATATGTTGGGGAGCATAATAATAGTGAAATAACTTAATTGAAATTAGTGTTTTTGTCTTTAAATGTTAAAATGTGAATTCTTACAGGGAAGAATCCCACTGATGCATACCTTGATGCCATGATGAATGAGGCTCCAGGCCCCATCAATTTCACCATGTTCCTCACCATGTTTGGTGAGAAGTTAAATGGCACAGATCCTGAAGATGTCATCAGAAATGCTTTTGCTTGCTTTGATGAAGAAGCAACTGGTGAGTGCTGTTTGTTTATGCCCAGCCTCATTCCAGACTATATTAAGTACTTCTCTGAAATAGAAAGGGTTTTCTTTTTTTACCTCTAGAAAATACTTGCTTAAGATTAATTTTATAAGCATATGATCTATTTCTGAGCTTTTAAATGATTTGATCTAATATTAATACAGAACTCTAAAAACAATTGGAAAACGTAATGATATAGTTCATATAGCCTTAGTTCACTAACTTATTTTTTTTAAAGATACGGATATTCTGAAATATTTTATAAGATTGACTAGCTTTAGAAATGCATTATTAAAGTACCGGGAAGTATTCATGACTGCTTTCTTCTTTCTGTTGCCTTTCAGGCACCATTCAGGAAGATTACCTGAGAGAGCTGCTGACAACCATGGGGGATCGGTTTACGGATGAGGAAGTGGATGAGCTGTACAGAGAAGCACCTATTGACAAAAAGGGGAACTTCAATTACATCGAGTTCACACGCA